>PVJL010000575.1:0-73710 GCA_004026885.1 Lyroderma lyra
ATTTCACTCACATATGGAATAGAAAACAAATAAAACAAAAACAAACTCAGATACAGACAACATATTGGTGATAACTAGAGTAGAAGTGGGGAACGGGTGAAATGGGTAAATGGAGTCAAATGTATGGTGATGGATGAAAACTAGACTTTTGTTGGTGAGCATGCTATAGTATACAGCTATCAAATTAGAACATTGTCCACCTGAAACTTATATAATATTATTAACCAATGTTGCTGAAATTAAAAAAAAATACTCTGTTGTTGAGATAGAAGATATTTTTAGTCTCTCTCTCTCTCTCCCTCTCTCTCTCTCTCTCTCTCTCTCTCTCTCTCTCTCTCTCTCTCTCTCTCTCTCTCTCTCTCTCTCTCTCTCTCCCTCTCTCTCTCTCTTTTTTTTTTCTGAGTAAAACAAAAATTCCCTGGCCAGAATAGAACTGGCCTTTACATAAGTGGATGTATTTACTCAAAGGAAATAACCAGAAATTTAAAAAAGGGAAAGTAGATACTGTTTTCTATAACTCTGCAACTGAAAGTTTTCTGAAGAGATTTAAGAGAAAAAGTAACGTAAGTGTGAGAATGGGAAAGGTAACTGTACTCAACTTTTCAGCTATGAAGGCCGTTGTTAGATTAGGGCTGGGGTATCACTAGTGTTCCCCATTGCAGAAAGCAGTCCCACGCTGGAACATTCGGGATAATCCTCAGGTACAGATTTACCTCCACTGAGAACAGGGGTAGCTGTGCAGAATCTCTTAAAAATGATGTCAGATGTCAGAGTCTGCTTCCCAAACATGTCCCGGTTTTCCCTCGATCAATTATACAGTAAAAGATGCTGAGACAATCATTTTGTTTAGTAAAATCAGCCTGGTTAGAACACTGAAATTAGCCCAGATTCTGAGAGCATTAGGCTCTCTTATATTGTCCTAGAATTCAAGATTCTGTGACAAACGTCACATGCAGCTTGCCTTTCCATGTCACAATGCTCACCAACCAGCATATGCCATTGTTAAAGAATTCAATCAGCAAATTCTCTAGTTTCCTCTGGTGAATTTATGCAGACCTGGAGTCATTTAAAACAACTTGGATTTACATTCTCTCTTTTTTATTGTTTAATTTATTGGAGCGACATTGGTTAGCAAAAATCACATAGGTTCCAAGTGTACAATTCTACAGGGCATTGTCTATGTGTTGCACTATGTGTTCACACCCAGGGTCAGTTCTCCTTCCATCACCATATATTTGACTCCCCTCCCTCCTGTCCCACCCTCCTCTCTCCTTACCCTCAGGTAACCACTAAACTATTGACTGTGTCCATGAGTTTTTGTTTCTTTGTTGCTTTCAGTTTTATATTCCACATATCAGTAAAGCCATATGGTTCTTGGTTTTTTCTGTCTGGCTTATTTTGCTTAGCATGATGATCTCAAGTTTCATTCATTTTGTCAAAAATGGCCCATTTCATCTTTTCTTATAGCTGAGTAATATTACATTCTCTTTTAATCATGATCTTCTATATTAGAGGATAATTTTTTATTAAAGAAATTTAAATGAAATGGAATTGTCTAATTTTGTTATTATCACCTATTTCAAATATGTTTACTCTTACTGCACATGTATACTTGGGTGCCAAAAAATGTATACCCATTTTAAGAGATGTTATCTATGTATTACTTTCAAAGTTGAATTGAATTACAGTAACGATGTGTATGACATTCACTCAAAAGACGGTGTAAATCAAAGGAATGCTGGAGTCACCATGAGACGGGCAGGGCAGTCGAAGAAAATGGCAGAAGCACAGTTGTTTGAGGAGCAGAAGACCATTTTGAAGTGATATGTGAAATTCAAGAACATTGTTTGAGTTTCTCCCATGTTCACTGATTTAACACATCTTGACTTCTACCTATGGGGGAGGGGCCTTAAAGAATGTGGTATATTGTAGACAACCGGCTACACTGGTGGCACTTTGAGAAGAAATTGTAACAGCATGTGCAAGAATACAAGTGGATGCTTTGGTCAAAATTGTTCAAGCTGTAGTTTGCTATATGCACTGTAGAATTGTAAATCTGGGACCTATGTAATTTTTGCTAAACAATGTCAACCCAATAAGTTTAACAATTAAAAAAAAGAAGTGTCTGAACACTGATGGTAACCACGTTGAACACCTCTTGTAATTGTAAACGTCAAAGGTGATTTGTATTAATCCTTTGTTATCAGTATATGAGGTTGGACAATTAATTTCACAAACTCATCCTAGAAAGTGATACATATCTCATTGCTGAATATCACTATGGTCACCTTCAAATTACTCCACCCTTGTAAGTGCCTACCAGTGGTTCTCAACGTGTGGGTCGCGACCCCTTTGGGGGTCGAACAACTCTTTCACAGGGGTCACCTAAGACCATCAGAAAACACGTATCAGATATTTACATTACGATTCATAACAGTAGCAAAATTGCAGTTATGAAGTAGCAACGAAAATAATTTTATGGGGGTCACCACCACATGAGGAACTGTATTAAAGGGTCACGGCATTAGGAAGGTTGAGAACCACTGGCCTAGACCATCCTTCAAAGCAATTTTGGAACTTTTTTTCTGGAATGGCCATCAGAGCTGTGGTAGTGCCCCAAATCTGACAATTACGTTCACAAACTCACCACCATGTGCTTGTGTTGGCCGCACTGTACGAACGACTTGAGTTGGGCACCATGACAGCTCTGGTGGCCATTCTGGAAAAAAATTTCAAAATTGCTTTAAAGGGTGGACTAGGCACTGGCGTTGGTGCACAGCTTCCCAAGGGGAGTATTTCGAAGGTGACTGCAGTGATAGTCAGCAATGAGGTGTGCAGCACTTTTTCTAGAATGAGTTCACAAAATTAATTTTCTGACCTTGCATATTGAGTATCACAATTTTAATACAGTATTTTCATTTATTAAAATGTGTACACATTTTTTGACACTCTCTGTATTTTCAAGTTGTTTTATTTTCCTAGAAATTTTGACAAGTGTCACTGTTTCTTGCTTGTACATACCATTTTAGATCATTTTCAAATATGTCCATTACTTCCATTACTTGTACAAATCCTTTTTGAATAGCCATTTGAACATATGCAATTGCAGTTCTTCTTATTTCACTTTTATTGAAATCTTTTATAAATATTATCAAATGTTTTATTAAAACTTCCTTCTTGAGCCACATTTCTGTTTAGTCTTTAAAGTCTTTTCTCTGAATTCTCTGAAATATTCTTATGTAAAACTAGGGTATCTACTTAATTGTGTGAAATTTTATATTTCATTTCAAAAATTTTATCAGGGCAACATGACTTTCCTACATTTTTTATTACTTTCACTTCACTAAAAAATTCGGCATTAGTGGCAAAAATTAACTCCAAAGTGTCAGTTCCCCTCATTGCTTCTTCTAACACAAGAAGGATAAAATTCTATTTGCTATTGTGTGTGTGTGTGTGTGTGTGTGTGTGTGTGTGTAAAAACATACAGAGTTAATGTTTGGAAACATCAAATTAAATAGATTTGAAATTTATAAAATGAAAACTAGCCTTGATTTTTAATTTTTATTATTGTTTCTTATGGAAGCTTCTGAATTTCTAAATTAGACAAAGAACTAATATTAAAATTTTATAATATAATGTTTTATAATAAAATATAATATAGTTTAAGATATTCTTACACAATAAAGAAATTTTAATAGCATTGTGAAAAAGTGTTTTATATTAAATCACATACATATAGAAAGATTAGATTGAATGCTTATTCTGTGATATTACAGATATTATTGATATGCTCTATCTGAATTAAACTTTCATGGAATTGTTGCAATACAGTATTTTGTAGGAGAGAACCACTCTGGTTATTTTATGACCTCAGTTTCATTAGACTTTCATTATACTCCCCCGAAGTCCTGTTACTTATGTTGTTAATTAGCCAGCATTTATTTCTGAGTCTACAACAATTCCCTTGTCACATTTCCTAACTAAATACTAAGATATAAAACAATACCTTACTTTAACTATACTATGATAACCGTCATTATGAGTTCTATATTGATACTGAAAAACTAGTAAGTATAAAGTTAAGGTCAGCTCTTTGGAGTGTGACTGACTTGAACATTCATTAGGAGTGTGCTATGCACCAAGTTCCGCCAAGACAGGAGGTTGGAGTGCAGGTGACCTGAGGGGAATTAAGTCACTTTTTTTAAGCAGCTCCTTGTCAAGTAGGAAGGAGACGCGTGTTGTGTATGAATCACATAAACCGCCATATACGTATGCAACTATCAGACACTTATAAAGCGTTTTGTAAAAGTGATGAAAGGCCACAACAGCACAAATGGAAATGGTATACTTTTCTTACTCAACATCAAGTTATAGTCTATCTTCTTTAAGGGAAATCAGTCAGGCAGAGAAAGATAAATATCATATGGTTTCACTTATATGTGGAATCTAAAACAAACAAAAATAGACTCATAGAAACAGAGACCTAAGCAATGGTTACCAGAAGGAGCGATGAGAGAAAAGGGGAAGGGGAAGACAGTCAATAATGTTGTTATAAATTTACAAGGTGACAGATGATTACTAGAATTAACTGTACTCAGTGTAAGGTATAAAAATGTTGAATCACTATACTGTACATTTGAAACTAACATAAGATTGTATACCAACTATACTTAAATTTTAAAAAATAAATTAAAACAAAATTTTAAAGACACACACAAAAAGGAAATGCCCAGGGCTCTTGGGTCCCTCAGCAGGGGGCCACTCATACTTTTCTCAGCTTTTTCACCTGCTATCACTAAACATGTTCTTTGTCCCATCTGTTTGGTAGGACTTGGGGACCAACCTCTACACATAGAACAAGGCATGTTCATTCCTGCAGAAGCTCTGGATAACATCAAAAGAACCCAAAGTGGAGACAGCATGTATCCTACAGGACAAAGTCCTGGGACTCAGAACCCTATCTGAAGACGAAGAGTAGAAAATATGTGCTGGGACACACAGAGACATTGGAAATGATTAGACAAGGCAAAACTAAAGATTTGTGCTTGTCAGCAACTACCCTGCTTGGAGAAAATCAAAGTGACAACTATGGCCTATTGGCTGAGATCATGGGTACCATAAGTGACTGCGGCCACAACACTAAACTGGGCACCACTGTGGAAAGCCCTACTGAGCATAAACACCGGCTCTGAGACCCAGGGATGGGTGCCTTTAAGACTATCGCATTGAAATCCAGTTATTATAGGACTTGAGATACACACAAAAACAGAACTACAATAGACAAGTAAACATATAATTAAACTCCTGAAGTGCATTGCTCTACATTGGATGAGATTCTGTATTTCATAATGAGCATATTGTTAACAGATGTTCAATAAAAGAATCCATTTATAAAACATGAAATGATGCCCAGCCTCCCTCATAATAAGAGAAAGGTAAACTAAAACTATGATGAGATACTGTTTTTCACCTGTTTTACTGGCCAAAGTTTCACAAAACATTGTGAAGGGATGAAGAAGCAGACCTTCTCAGACATTGCTTGTGCAAAAATAATTTGGTATAATGTGGTTTGACAATATCTATTAAAATGATCAATTTCAAGGATATTTATCCAACTGTTCTTCTTCCATGTGACCAAAGGGAATTGCAGGACATTATCCTTTATCACAGTGCTTTTACTTTTTTAATGAATTGGTGGAAAGATTGAATTAGATAATGTTGTTATTGCGGTAAAATACACGTAACATAAAATGCATCATGGTAAAGTTTACTACTCAGTGGCTTTAAGTATATTTGCAATATTGTGCAACCATCACCACTACATAGTTCCTAAGTAGTTTCGGTTTCTCCAAACGGAAGCCCCACCCACTAAGCAGTCATTGGTTATTTCTCCCTCGCCCCTGGCAACCACTAATATGCTTTCTGTCTCTGGATTGGTCTATTGCAGATACTTCATATAAATATAATCACACAATATGCATGTCCCGTGCTTTAATCGCATAAACACCCTTACAAATCCCAGGGCAAGGTCAGTGAAATAAGTTATGGTGTATTCACACAATGGGCTAGGAGATAGCTCTTAAAACAGGAGAAAGCTGCTCTTTATGTACTGACTCGGAAAAATCTTCTTATATTATAGATACTGTGTCTGTTATCTTTTCCATTAAAAAAAAAGAAAAACATAAGAGAACTGTCCGGAAAAAATCCAGCCATGAATGCCTCTATTTTTCATACGACTATTACATGGCTGGCTGGATACTTTCCAGACAGCTCTTATATATTTGTGTTCCCATGTATATGTAAAAATATATCTTGAAGAATACACATAAAATTAATAAATGATTAGATTAGGTAAGGTATTTTGAGGGGGGAGGGAATGGGGGCTTTCGTTTGTTTGTTTTGCTTATTTTTGTTTTTGAAGAGGTGGGAACCAAACTGATGGGAGACAGGAAATTTCCACTTTATGCTTTTTGCAATATTTGAACATCTGAATATCTTACATAAAGAAGCAAACTGGATTTTTTAAAAATTAAAGTATCTATAGCCATGAAGCTGATCAGAAGCAGAACTGAAACTTGGTGTCGGTACGGTTCTTTCTGACATCTGTCAAATCTGTGAGAAAACAGAGAGCTGATTTGGGGGCGACATCTGTATTCTTAAACCACATCTTGACGAGTTCATAAAAGGCAAAGCCTTTGCCCGAGGCTGTCCCCGCTGACAAACTCCTCAGATGTTACAAAGGTTTGCTTAATGCTATCAGTCCTCCCCCTATCACGGTGGTTTCAGTAACTTTTCTTATTCTTTCTTTGGCTGGTGTGTATAGTAGGGCAAAGGTGTCCTTTCATTTGTAGTCACAAGCTTGAGAAGAACAATTAGATATACAAGTGGAAATGACCAGTAAGAATTGGATACTCAAATGTGGATTTGGCGGGGAAGCTTTGAGTAAAATGTATGTTTGGGATTCACCACGGTCTATATGTGATACTTAATTCACGTGATAGAATTAAATCACTGGTTAAGTCTGGATTACCCCTGGGAAAAAAGCCTAAAAAAGGGATTTATGGGCAAGTCGTTTATTGAGAAGTGGTCCCTGTGAACTGGAGGAAAGACCATGGGAAAGAAAAAAGGGAAGGAAGAAAAAACCAATATAATTATATGTTATCAAGTTGGTGACTGGCTTAGGTAATCAGAGCTTCATTCCTCTACAACCTTCTGAAAGTCATTTAAAATGTTTCACAGGATTGTTTCACCTGAAGGTTGATCTAGAGAAATATTTATCCATCAGCTCCTATCCCACAAAGATTGGAGGTTCATGGAAAGGGGGAGGGGTTAACTCACAGAACCTTCCAGACTGAGCTTGCGCATTTGATCAGCAGGTCCCCACAGTAAGGTTTGGGTAAGCCCCAGGTCAGAAAGTAAAGGTGAGGTGATTGTTTCAGTATTGAGTGAGCAGAAGCGCACAGTCGGAACTCTGCCACAGCCATGGATCGAATCAGAAATGGAGGCAGAGAGGACGTGAGTGAGGCCCTAAGAGACCTCTGTGAAGGGAGAGGTATGCCGACTCTGATGGTGGAGCACTGTAACGTTTACGTGTTGAGGAGATAAAGAAAATTAGTAAAGAAAACAGAGAAGCAGCCACAGTTGTAGAAGGAAAACTATTTCCCACTTTGTGCCAGGCCAGGTTAATGCGGACCTTTGAAGATGGTCAAAAGAACTCTTTTGTTTGAAAATGGAATTGTTATGTCTGCTTGAGCAGAGATAGATGTGATTAACATATTGTGCCAAAGAGCATTTCTGATGTAATTGGGAATGTTTTAACAATGTCTCACTGTCAATTCACATAGGAATCAATGCTTACAATGGTGAACATCTCCATGCTTTGTGCTGACTTTTTAATTCACAATGTTTGACATTTGATTATTACTATTCTGACACTCAGAAAAAGAAGAGCGTTCAATTAGGCATTTGCTTAGATGAAGTAATGCAAAACATAATATTGAAGCCACACAACCAAAAATGTTAGAGTTTTTTCTTTCCACTATTAAAATCTCTCTCTCTCTCTCTCTTGCTCTATGTTTATCTATTGACCATGTATAATATGCATGTATGCTCCAGAGCATCATAACTTTGAGAACCTGACTTTAATATTCCTGAATATGTAGCCGATAGGAAATAAAATTGAACAGCTCATAAGAAACATCTAATGTCCAGCAGTGTTTAAGCAGCAGCCCTATATATTTTTTAATTTGACAAAAAATATGCAGAAACTTCATCATAAAAATTATAAAATGACTGAGAAATACAAAAGAAGAATGAAATAAAAATGGGAAAACATCTGCTTTTGAACGGTGTACCAGGCAGGGTCCCCTTTCCATTGCGTCTTTGGATACGCCTTCCTGACAGGAATCAGGGGGCGCATGCAGAGGGCTGTTTGGAAGGACCGAGGGCAGCTTAACGGAGCAAATGAGGAGGATGCAGCTTGGGAGTTTAGCAAGGTTTGAACTCATCACTTCCTGTAGCCCTGCGGTTCAAGAGGAGGAAACAGTTATCAGAAACTGGATTGAGTCGCAAGCGAAGGCTGCCCAGTGAGGGCAAAGGCAGGAAGCCATGGATGCACGGTGGCCCAAGTGAGAGGGAAGGAGAAGAGGGATAAGCTCGCTCTTTCCTTTGCCCCCCGCCGTCCTGCCAACATCTTCCATGGCCTATACCCATTTGCAATGGGCTCTACCGATGGATACGGTCCATGAAAGTCAGCCTCGCAGAGCATATAACAGGATGCAGGAGAGAAATTGGATCTGAGGAGGTAAATGGAGGTTATAATGCCTTGAAGTTGTGAGCTCCCTGAAATTTATTTTTATTAAAAATTCCATGCAAGAATTTATTCATTTCATTGATGTTCAGACACTGTAGAGTTTTTCATCCCCTATGATACAGAGGCACATATCTTAAAATTATAGGAATGGAAGTCATCGACTCCGGGAACCATTGGTAACTTTATTACCATTCAGTCAGCCATGAAAATAATCTCCAGCTGATTAAAGGTGTGAAAAACATAGCTTAGATCTAAAGAGAAATAAAATGCATGCTGACAATTTTTAACCAATCCATCTGCTTGATTTTAATGGGGAATCTATCAGAGAGAAAATAGTGTACATATGTTTGCCTCTGATACCTGTTATTTTTCTTACAAATGAGACTAGGTAATGGGGGGAAAAACAGGTAAACAGAATGTTTCAGCTTGAAAGGATTTTAGTGATCACTTGGTTTAACCCATCATTCTGTAAGTGAGGAAAAAGAAATGTATAAATTTTAAGTGACTGTTTCTAGTTTATACACAAGTCAAAGGTAGGACCCAAACTAAGTTTAGGAATAATTTTTAAAAATTATACAATGAAATCTAAGCATACAAAGGAAGACTAAATTACTACAACTATAAGGAATGAAAAAAAATGTAGGGAGCATTTGAGATTTTGCTCCCCAGCATATGTTATTAGTTTGGCTCAAATAAACTTATAGTCATTCTCAAAAAAAAAACCAAAACAATTTCTCAGTGCAATCTGCAGAAAATAGAATTATTTTAATACCATTCACTAAATTAAATATTTTATAAACTCATGAGTTCTTAAGTGTCTACTTTCATGCTACTAAAAAAGTGACACCTGATCTCATAAGTGATATCTTTGTCCCCACTTTACAGTTGGACAGAGTGAGGCATAGGAAGCTTGGAAACTTGCCCAACATTCTTTAGATGTAAATCTTGTTTGCCTGTCGCCAACACTGCAGCCTCTCACCGTTGTCTCTGCCACCATAGATTAGTACACTGTCAGAACTTCATTTGTCAATGCGCTTTTATACTTGGTGGTCTCCTGGGCTTCCTTTAAGATGTGATTGAATTTGGAGGGAAAGAATGAACTCTCCTTGTACAAAGTCATGGCAGGTTAACTCCCTGTTTTGTTACCAACCTTGGCAGGATTATGGCTCAGCCCCTGAGATTTTAGGACCAGATATCCATTTTCTCCCCACCTTTAGAGCAGTTGCACAATTCTTGAAACCAAAGCCACTTTACTAAAGATGATGAGGGTACACAATCCATACAATTGACAGGTGGAGGTGCATAGATTATAAAGCAATTTAGGACTCACGCATCACAGAACAAGTTTTTTTGCCTCATCTTTGAATTCTTCTGTCTAGCCATGTGATATCACCCCATTCCCAACTCAGGTTTCTTTTATAGATCTCCCTCAGAAGTCTGTATCATTTTCCTGCTTCGTATCCTCCACAATCGCTGGACCAGTTGCAAACTGGCCATTTGAGTCTTAGTAACTGCAGCTTCTCCAATCATTTTTTACTTTATCTTGCTGCCTTTCCTATAATAGTTTTTCACTTCCAGAATCTCACATGCTTTCTCCAACTGCAGACTCCAAAAATACTTTCTGCTTACCTGTTCTTGGATGTTATGTTTCCCTTATCTCTTGTTTAATTAGCCAAAGATATATTTTTTCTAATCATAGAATTATGGGCACTCTCTATGTCAGTTAACACACATGTGAAAAGTATTACTATTTTCTAAAAATACAATTTTATAGAGCAATTTACAACTTTTTGAAGTGTACCTGGTTAAATATATTTTTTAATTTGCTGCCTACATTTTTGCAGGAATTCTTCAACTCAGTTCTTTTTTGTAACTCACAATCATTTAAACTAGTATTTACTTCCATTTAGTTATAGAATAATAAATAGTCAATGGAGCTAGAATTTCTGAAGTACCTGTGATTGTATAATCTTCCATTATTACCCTATGCAGGAAACAGGCAAAAAAATAGAAACTTTTATTCAACCTACCAATATCCACAAATATCCATGAGAATGATAAACATGTACAGACATACTTCAGGTATATGGCAGTTTGGTTCCAAAGCACTCCAATAAAAGAAATATCACAATAAAGCAAGTCACACAAACATTTTGGTTTCCCAGTGTATATAAAAGCTATGGTTACATTATACTATTGTCTATTAAGTGTGCAATAGAATTTTTCCTCAAAAATGTATATGCATTAATTAAAAGATACTTTATTGCTAAAAATTGCTAATCATCATCTGAGCCTACAGCAAGTTGTCATCTTTTTGCTAGTAGAAGGTCTTGCCTGGACATTGATGGTTGCTGCCATCCAGGTCACAGTGTCCGGAAGTTGGGGCGGCTGTGGCCATCTCTTAAAATATGACACCAATTACGTTTGATCGATTCTGCCTTTCACAATTGATTTCTCTGTAGCATGTGGTATTGTCTGATAGTATTTTACGCACAGTAGAACTTTTTTTAAAATTGAAGTCAATCGTCACAAGCCCATTCAACGCTTTATCAATTAAGGGTGAGTAATAGTCTAAATTCTTTGTTGTCATTTCAAAAAACTTCACAGCATCTTCACCAAGAGTGGACATGAACCCTTTCTTTCACTTGAGCACTGAGGTCATTGCAGGGTTATTAACTGGCCTAATTTCAATATTGTGGTGTCCCAGGGAGTAGGAAGGCCCGAGAGAGAGAGAAACAAGTGAATGGCTACTGGGGGAGCAGTCAAACAACAAACTTACTGATTAAGTCTGTACTCAAAAAGCTCAGAGACTACTAGGGACAATGACAAATTCAAGTGACTCATGGTAATAGAGCCTGTCTTCTAGCTAAGAACTCTTTCCATGATGCACCCAAGACTCTTGCTGACATTGTCTTTATCCCTAAAAGCTCATGAGTGAAGGTTTCAACCATAGAATGGATTAGTGAGCAGAATAAAGTAGAAGAAACACTGTAGTGTCATAGTGTCATCATAACTCTTACTTAATGAGCAAACATGACGGAAGAGAGAGATTCCTGCTCAGCTAAGAAGTTGGTTATTCATTCATTCACTCATTCATTCAATATGATGCAGAAAACAGACACATAAAGCTTATGAACAAATGCAAAATTGTGACAGATTATAGTTCCGTTATGCAGATAAGAGGACATTTAGCCTAGTCATTGAGGTTATGAACTATTTCCCAAGGAAGTATCAATTGAACTGAGATCTAAAGTATGCATAAGAACTTAAAAAAGAATATACAATTAGATGTATATTCTAAATACATTTAAACCCAAATTGAAAATTACCAGTAAAAACATAATTATTGTATTTTATCATCAAACTTAAAAAATAGCACTATTTGGGTTTAAATTTATGATAAATACATTATTTTATATATGACTAGTAACTAGTAATTTCAGCTATTTTATGCTATTCATACAAGTTTCTGTATTGATATTGATCTTTGCTTGTCTTATGTATTCAGATAGTTTATGCTGATTAGAAATTAGGTAAATGAACCATAAAAATGTTGTTTATAAATGTGTCATCCCTTACTCACATGTCACACTGTAAATACTGTTGCTAAAAACCCTGTAGACTTCATTGCTGTCCTAAAATCTTAGTCTGGAAATCAATGAAAAAGAACAAAGGATAAGAGCAGAAACAAATTCTCTGCTTGCTTAAGAAAAGTTTAATAAAATTTTGAAAATTATTCTTTAAGCAATGGATACTTTCTAACAAACTAAATCAATAATCCATTTTTTAAGACATTGCATGAATATAAATAAGGAAATAACAAAATTCACATAGCTCAAAACTTAAACATTTATTACTAAAGTTTCTTAGTAAAGTTATGTCTAAAGCTTTTTATTAAATTTTTGTCTTTTTTATTCATTGCTATGGCCACTGGGACAGTGCTTCACACCCGGTAGGCACTCAATAACGATTTATTGATTAAAGCTAAAAATTAATTTAGAGTCTCTTTCAGCATCTCTCATATCTACAATTCTGAAAATATTAGTGTTTGTGAAAATATTGCTGATAATTTTGTAGTCTTCTTTCGCTCTTACATATTTGTCTTCAACCATTGTACCCATGGAACTAGAAAGGATATATTTGAAATCCATCAGTAATCAAAGTATAGGTTTCCATAGAAATCAAAACCAAAATGCCTTCATTTCTTTTCTCATGCAGAGCTACAACAGCAGATTCAAGTTTACTTAAGAAGATAAATACTGTTCAAATGATTGCACATCAATTTTATATACTAAATGTATAAAGAGGGTTCCAAATTTCACTGGCTTTCAGATGTGAGCTTAGCATAGGTGTGAAATTTCTATTTTTTTTTCTTAAATATCTCAATTGCTATACAGGTCAGAAAATGTTTTGTTAGTATTATCATTATCATTATTCTTGTATTTGTTGTTATTAAATCATTATCTAATAATGACATTTGGTTATCTTTATTTGCTTAATTGATATATATCAAATTTATCTATTTACGAAAAAACAAAAGTAAATGAATAAACTAATAACATTTTAAAATCCCATTTTTATGACATTTATATTTATGTCACCAAGGAACGTATGTGAATACAAAGGAAATCCTAGAACATGCTTAGAAAACACAATAGTCAGTTCCTTGTTAAATATGTCAGAAAGGCTCACCAATACTTTCTAGAATTGGTCTCACTGTTGGGTGTTTTTATGTCTAGTTGTTGTGTTTAAAACTGAGATGCTCCTTTTGCATCTTCAAAAAGCATCTGTGCATAGAACTCAGTGCATCAGGTCCTCACAGCAGACCTGTATTTAAGACTTTCTCCGTTGGGTAGAGTTAGTCATCAAGTTCCACAGGACAAGTACTGGATCCTCGGAGCTGAAGAAAACCTGTGGATGAATTGAGAAACATTCAGCCTCAAAATATTCTAGAATTCTTTGGTTCTGTTGAGGGATGGTAATGAATCAGAAACAAAAGTAACCAATTGGAAATGGTAACAATGTCTGTGAATAAACAACAATCTTTATATTTTATTTTTTGCATATTATTTTTGTGGCAGGATTTATTTTTGAAAGCTAACATGGAAAGTGGATCGGTAAGATTTAAAAGAAATGGCTCAGGAAGCCAAGGAAACACTTGATGAAAGACAAGCGAGTTTGCACACTGTTGCTACATAGCTGCCCACCAGAACCGGCCTTCCCAGGTCACACATTTACCAACTCTTGGCCTGGAGGGATCATGCAATTTTGAGTGAAATGCCAGACAAGGCCTCTTACAATAAAAGAGGGGAGTCCTTTCCCCAGAGGGAATCAGGATGCAGAACCAGACAAAAAAGAAAATGCATGCTAGATAAACAAAAACAACACATGTCACAAAAATCAATAGAAACCTCTGAAGATAGGGACTGTCACCATCTGAGTCTTGGCTCATACTGGAAGTTACCTGCTGTCAGACCTAACAGAACAGTAGGAATTAGGGCTGTTCTGCAGGTCTGCATCTAAAATGGTAATTTAGTTGCTCAGACTTGTTGGGAACGACTGACCCGTTTCACTCGCCCTGCATCTTTACTTGTCTTTCTTCAAACCGAGAATCGAAGAACACACACATACATTATTTAATGCACGTCCCAAATAAATTGTAAGACGTAATGTTATAGGCAATATTCCCCAGGCAAGCTCAGTGTTGGTGATTTATCATCCACAGTTTCACAATGGACAGAACATGCAAAACAGAATGAAGAGATTTATTTTCAAAGAAAGAAAAAGGTTACCATAGTCCCACTGAACAGAAAATCCATCATGGGAGCAGCTCTGCTTTCTGTGACAGAATCCTTTTCTGGAATCCAAGATCTGACCGTGCTGGCCAGACTGCTTGGAAGGACGAGAGCAACTCTGCTATCTCAGTGAGAAAAGAGCTGGAGGCCGCAAAACACAGTCGTGCAAACTGTGCCCAAACGTGTCCAGGCTCACATGACTACTTCTCTTCACTTCAGCAACTTAAGAATAAACTTGATTATAAGAACCACTGCATTATTACAAACCAGGTTTGTTTTATTCTCATGGTTTCTTGGGGGTTTAATGCCTATTTAATTTTGATTATTTTTTTAAAAACAGAACCCAAATGTAGCCATGGGATGCAGAATGTTTCAGGAGATGCTCCATGGTATTATTCACTGGTAACCCACACGCCTGCCTGGCCCCACCGGGGGACTGCCCGATGAAACATCCAGCCTCCTCGCTGTACTCATGGTTTCCTTGGAAGAATTCCTTTTCATTCAGCACTCGAGAAACCAGGAGAAGTTGCAGACCTGGAACAGAGCTTTACTGATGAGCACACTAAAGGGCTGCTCCGGCCCACCCTCTCCTACAGAACCCTCTGCTTATTGTGCCATTGTTTGCAGTGCAGACAGGAAAAATGAACTGGAAGAGAAATATATCCGGCTTAAATGACGAGAGAATTTGAAACGCCATCTTTTTCGTGAGTTAGTATGAATGAAAATTCTGTCTGGCATTCAGAGCTGGTCTGATTTTAATGTGATGACATGTGAATAAAACATCTTGAAACTGCATCTTTTGGAGAACATGTTTTTACTAGCTCTGTGACCTTTGGTATGTCATTTAAATTTCTCTTGCCCTGGGATTACTGATCTAGAGAATAAGTGTCTGGCTTACCCATCTCAGCGGTCAAGGTGAAATGACAGATGTGAAAATTCTGTGTAAAGACAGAATGGAGTGGAATTATTTCTGCAAAGCAGCATGATGTAGTGCAAATAGTATAGACGCTACAGCCAAGACAGCCAAGAGATCCTGATCCAATTTCAGATTCTGTGCTTAATAGCCAGGTATTTATTTTGGTAGTTTTGGTTGCAAGAACTAGCAACAAAGCAGGGAAACGATTAGCACAGCATCACAGTCAAACAGGCAAAGGTTCAAGTGCGCACTCTGCCACCTCATAACAATGGTTATTAGACAAGCACCTTCCCCTCTTCAAGACAGAGTTTCCTCCCTTGTAAAATGAGAATAATGTTCTCTATCAACACCATAACTAAACCTCTGTCATGCCCAAAAAAGGGAAGAGACAATCAAAAGACAAAAGAAGATACGGCAGCCTTGGATGCTCAAATCCTGAGGAAATTTCCAACGTGGAATGAAACCATACAGGAAAGATAACAGTGGCTGCTGCAGATTCTTTTGAAAAAAGTTAGCAAGGGTTTTAAATAGACATGAGAATTTTGGCCAGGAAAAAAAAAAAAGCTTTACATCTAGACAGACTATCAGAGCAACTTTAGAAATTCATCTATACCAATGATGTTTTGCAAAGACATTAAAATGGGTCAGGACATTTTGCCACCACACATTCAGAAATAAGCAATAAAAAATGTGTGATTGCAACATTCCTCAGCATCAGCAACTAGGAAGATCAGATATAAATATGTCAAGGTGGTTATGTGCACAGGGTCACATATTTCTTTTCACAGGTAGTCCCAGGGGTTTTTTGGGGGGCTCGGGAAACTTGTATTTGTCAGTTTTGAGACTGAGATTCTGTAGTAGAGCCCCGACACAGAACAAGTAAAGCATGTTAGTTGTACCGTTCAATAATCTTTATGAAACTCTCAGAGCTGTGGAACCATCACTAGAATCCAATTACAGTGTTTCTATCACCCCAGTGCCAGTTTGTAATCAATCTCCATTCTCGCTCCCAATCCCGGGAAACCCCTCCTCTGCCTCTGTCTCCGTAGATTTGACTTTACTGGATGTTGCTTATAAATGGAATCATACAGTATACAGTCCTTTGCATTAAACTTCTTAGCAAAATGCTTGTGATTCACTCATGTTGTAGCATAAATCCATGATTTATTCCTTTTTATTGCTGCATTGTATTTCATCATATGGATATACCACATTTTGTTTATTCATTCACCAGCTGATGGCCCTTTGGGTTGTTTTCAATTCTTGCAATTATGAATAATGCTATTATAAAAAAAGTCTTCATGTGGATATGTTTATACTTTTCTTGGGTAGATATCTGGGAATGGAATTGTCAGCTTTCATGGTCAGTTTATGTTTAACTTTTCTAAAATGGTTGTAACATTTTACAGTCCCACCAAGAAAGAATGAGTGTTCAAGTTTCTACACATGCTCACCCACATTTGCCGTCGTCTGCCTTTTCTATTATAGCTGCTCCAGTGGGTAGGAAGTAACTTCTCCTAGGTTTTTTAAAACTAGCCACAGCTGCAAAGGTGAAGGGCTAAACTCAGCAAAGTGTGTATCCAAGAAAACGATTAGTCCAGTAGCGGGCTTGCCCACCTCTCCCTAGAGGACAGCTCAGCCTGTGCTTTTTCTTCTCATTTGCAACTTTCATGGTCTTGATCTGTTACTTGCAATTATCACTGCAGAATACCAAATGCACTACGATTGCTCTTCATATGACTATCCCCTCCATTGATCTTTCTGGTGGTGAGTAAAATGTTATTTCTCAGTAAGATTGCCCATCTTCACTAAGACAGACTAACAAAAGTGGAGTGAGCAGAACCTTATGGCAGGGTGGGTGTAACCGAGTAACAGACTGCATTTAGATCAAGGGTCAAAAGACTTTATGGTATGAAGCAGGACACATTGTAAACACTTGATTATTGGATTGGCTAGACGACCTGGGAGTTAAAGTTAAATTTAAAATAGTAATATTCCAGACATGACTAATCTTACTTCCACTTACACCGTGCACAATAAATAGAAAATAGGAAAGGAGAATAATACAGGAAGAAGGACAAAAAGAATACAAAAAGGGAAGATAGAGAAGAGAAGGATTATAATGTATGGTTGATAAATGTTACAAACAAGCACCTAAATGTTTCATTTCGTACCATTTATAATGTAAAGCTCTACCAGGCTGCTTGTCTGCAGTTGTGAGGGGAAAGGGTGCAGAATGGCCTCTCAGGAAATACAGGGAGCTGTAGGCAGCTGCAGCTCAGGAGCTCCTGGACAGAGATGGCATTTGTCCCCCAGTGTGATGACATTGCCTTGATGATGCTGAATCCACTATATGAATATAACACTATTTCATTCTCTATTCTACTTTTGATTCTACTTTTAATTTGGCTCTTCTACACTGATAGCGTGTTGTTTCCTGGACTGGCTGAGTCCTGGAGGTTAAGTATATTCGAAGCCAGTAGGTAATGAATGCCACAGTTCTGCAAAGTGGTTCTTTCAGTTTACGTTTCTGCCAGTTCTTGCTTTGTATCTTTGCTAACACTTGATAGTGTCCATCTGTTGACTTGAGCAATTTTTGGACATGTGTGGAATGCCATCGTATTCCGATTTACATTTTCTAATCACCTTTTTGTTTATTTATTACACATTTGTGTATGTTCTTGTCTGTTCAGGATACTTGTCTGTAATTTCACTAGATCATCTATCATTTTTTTCTTTCAATAATACTTAAAACCGTCTGCAGATATCTCATTCTATTTTTCAAACTATTGTTTAATATAACATTTTGGTGAGTTGGCTGAATGAGCTAGGCTCATGCTTGAGGGAACAAATAACCTGCAATGATCAGTGTGTTTACACATAAGTTTTGCTTCACGTCAATGGGTTTGGGGACAGCTACTTTGCTCCACACAGTCTCTCAAGAGTTCAGGGTGACCAATGTTCCACTATTTAGAGCGTGGTTAGTAGCCATGGCAGTGAAAAAGAAAGAAAACTAGAAAAACCAGAAGTGATACATGTCATTTCTGCTCACATGACATTATCCGGGACTAGTCACTTGTTTATACCTAACCAAGAAAAGATGGGAGGTGCAGTCTCCCAAATGCCCAGGAAGGAAAAGAGAATGCAGTATTGGTGACAGTAGGAATGTCCATCTAATAATAGAAATATACTTTCTGTCCCTAATGTTTGCAGTGTATTCCAGTTTTGCTGTATACCATATTCCAGTCAGTTACTTCTCCAGAGTATTCACACCCTTGCAAGTAAGAAAAATAGTTATTTCCATGAATAAATGGATGGGATAAATCCTAATTGGGGAATGCTAATGGCATCCACGTGGTGTTTGGTTTAAAAAAAATTCATTATATTTTTATATTATTTAAGAACTAACAAAATAATGTGTTCATTTATATATTCCATGACAAATATCTATAAAATATTCAAATCACAGCTTTTTTGAAATTAAAAGAGAAATTTGAATTTTTTCTTATAAACATATCTTTTTATTATTAGATTTGTGCTTGAAATGATAAAATAGACACAGTTCCTGGTCAAGGCTTTTAAATGATGATGTTTTCAAGTTCTTGCTGTGATCATCCATCAATAAAACTGGTCAGAGTAACTTCACAGAAAATAATAAAATTAACACAGCAGAAATTATAGTTGAAGATTCCAACAGCTCTTCTGTTTCCTTCTATCCATGTTGAAATCACTTATGCAAATGAATGGATTTTGAAATCCATTTCAACATTGTCAGCACCATCATTTCAAATCAGGAGTGAAGGCTGACCTTGCAGAGCATGCATGCATTGTTAGTGCAATACTCCGTAGCTAAAACACACTTCACCAAATGGATGCATCAGCCACAGGGGTGAAGAGTATCTGATGTACATGGAAACAAAAATGCAAAACGATTAGGGCTATTGCAGCCACCAAGAGCCCCCGACTACCTCAATACTCACACCTAGGACTAGGTACGTTAATCCCCGGGCACCCGAATAAAACGCTGAGGAGCACAGGCCCTTGACCCTCATGGGCAGAAACATACTCTGCAGCTGGCTACCATGGAAATTGTTAAGCAGGTTGTTGCTGATCAGTGTGAGGCCATGAATTAGCCCCAGATGTAACTCATCTTGTTTACCAGCTGCAGAGAAATGGAGTTTATCGTAGCCCTGCTCCCAGGAACTCTGGGGGAGCTTAGCCCTAAAGCAGAGGTAGCTGGAAGACGTGTTTGGCTGACCTCCGTATTGCTGGACTCTGACTCTTTTCACAACATTCTTGGCACTGAATACCTAGACCCAAAGTAGGAGGTCTTAATGACATTCTCTCAATTTAACACGTGAGGAAACTGAGGCACGAAAAGATCAAATCTCTTATGCATGGGGACAGACAAGTTGCTGAGGGGAGAGCTAGGGTTTGAGCCAAGGAATTTGGCTCCGTAGCTGGTGCTCCACGTGCTAGTGGCAGTCACTGATTTTCTCAAAATGAAACATAATGGCACAGTTAAAAACAATGGGCCTGTTGTGTTGATATTAATTATCTCCAGGGTATGACCTGTCAATCTACAGATTATAAACATCTTCAGATTTGCAGGAAAAGAATATAATGGCATTTTGCAACTCATCATGACTCTGGCTCTACCTTACTTAATAAAATAAACTGAGAACTAGTTTGCCTACAAAGTTAGTATGTTAGAATAATATGATGAAAATTGTAATGACTGTAAGTTTAACATTTTTCAGTGTTTTAACATGGTGTTAATTGAGTCAATAAATTGTGTTAGATAGTTTGTTTCTCAGGGTCTAACAAGTAGATTTTTAGTTGCTGGAATTCATCATTATTTTAGTAATAGCTTCCCTATTCACTCTTGTAACAATAAAAAAGTCACATATACAGTAAGAAAATCACAAATCACTTTAAATAATGCCATTTGAGGAGTATTATTCAAGCATATTATCAGTTTATTGACTTATACAAGATTTGACTACTTAATCTGATTAGACTGTCTACATAAAGGAATATTACTATAGATTTTCATAAAGCATATAGTTACATTATAAAGATATACTATAAATAAATAAATCTGGTCAATTTTCCTGACATCTAGATTTTTAGAAGTTAGAAAATCCACATGGCATTCCCTTTCCAACTTAATCAGATGATATTTAATTTTAATCAAATACCCCAAAACTAAAAAAATTACATAAGCTAAACATAGGTTGAAATTCAACCATATCCAGCAACAAAGTGTGTTATAAATGATGTTCTGATAAATTTTTGCCTTGTCCAATGTGTTCATTTTTTATATAATTTAGCTGCATAAATTGCAATTTAAAGGAAATAGGAAATAGTTTAAGTTATTTTGTTGTGTTTTCTGGGAGGCTATTTTATTCTTTTAGGCTTCAAGTGCACAGAATGAGGGCAATCTGCCACAGTTTATGGCACACTATAATGTTTGCTCCTTGTAATCTTCTTTCAACATTTATTTTCATGTCCTTTTTTTTTTATTTTACTTCTTAGTATCATCCCTCATATCACCTCATCTTCACCCCAACCCATCATGTCACTGTAAATTATGTGAATACAACTTACAAAATGGCTTGAAACGATCATCTCTATATGTTACTTCACAGTTTTCATTCAGAATACTCTTGAGTCATCCATCCTGTCCCCTGTAGATATAGTATTGTTTCCTTTTCACTGCACTAAAATATCCTGTCATTTACATTACAGTACCACATTTTACCCATCCAGTCTCTATTGATGATGGCTATTTCGATTGTTTCCCACTCTGATTTTACTATGAGCAATGCTGGACAGTTTGACATGTATATATAGAATGTTTTTTCTCAAGAGTACATCTCAAGGAATAGAGTTGATGAGTCATGACATATTTACATATACAAATTCACTACAGATTGCTCTGCAGAATAAACCTATTTTTATTCAGAAGCAGTCAGAGATTTATTTTTCCATGCTGATATCTGACCTTAATTGTGATAGCAAAAACTGGCATTTCATTGATTTTCTTTTTTAATTTGAAATTTTTTCTCATAGAGATGGAACAATCTTTACAATGTTTCAAGTATTCATGTTTCTTCCCTTGAATTTAATTGATCTATTACACCTTTTCTTGGTAATTATTAGTTTTTCTGTCTTGTTCATTATAGATTAAAGAACTTTCTTACATATTTAAGATTTTAATCCTTTTTAGTTGTATATTGTTCCACAATCATCTTTGAAACTATAACATGTCTGTTAGTTCTGTTCATGATGTTATTTGTACAACAAAAACATTTACTTTTATTGTATTCTAACTGTTCAAATTTACTTTTATCTTTTGTACTTTTTGCACATTTCAATTTTTAATGTTTTGTTAAAGGTCACACATGCACGATGGGCACAAATATTGGGTGTACAGTTCGATGAATGCTTATGAACGTTTATGCATGTGTAAACCTTTTTAATGGTGACTCAGATCAAGGTATAGGATATTCCATCACCCCAGAAATTCCCCTCGCATCTTCTCTCAGATAAAACCCACTCCTGCCTCTAGCCCCCACACCCAGATAGCAACTTTCTAGAACCAGACAGTAGTTTTGTTTGTTCTTCCAATTTATACACATGGAATCCTACCTTATGTCCCTTTTTGTCTACTTTTATTCACTCTTCATAATGAAAGTGAAATCCATCCATGTTGTTGCAGGTAGTAGCAGGGACTTTTTGTTGTTTTTGTTGTTGTTATTTTTAGTTACATGGCTCTTCATTGAACGAATATACCATAATATATCTATCCATTCTACAACAGGTGTTTGTATTGTTTTCAGTTTGGGGTTATTAGGAATATGGCAGGATATATTTTTAAAAAAATTTTAAGGGGTCTGCTGTTTTTATTTATATATATATATTTTATTTTTCAGTTATAGCTGACATTCAATATTATATTTGTTTCAAGTGTACATCATAGTGGTTAGACATTATATATAACTTACTAAATTATGCCTCCAATAAGTCTACTACTCACCCGACACTATATATTGTTACTGCAACATGATCGACTGTATTTCCTAGGCTCTATTTTACATTCCTGTGACTATTTTGTAACTGCCACATTTTTACATCTGCTATTACGTATTGTACAAAGAGGTTTACAAACATATTTTACATGTCTTTGTGTACATACATGCACTCATTTCTCTTGAATATATTTATGTAACATGTATTACATATTCATATGTAAATATATATACACACATATTCATATATAAATATATACACATATACATATATATATATATATATATATACACATATATAAATAAAATTTCTGTGTCATTTCTAACTCCAGAAAAATCTTGCATTTGTATCTCCTTACAAACTGGGTGTTTTTGCCCCAAATTTTTAATCAGCTTATAAAATCCATTCTCTCGTACCAGATGTCCTATTTATTTTAATTGGTAGTCATTTTTCCAGCTGTTGGATCTCCTTAGATGAGATACATTATTCTTTACACAGTCACGACAGGTGGTGAAATCAAGGTGGCTTCTATCCTGAAGTGCCCGTGATGCAGACCTGGGCATGCTTCCTACGGATACACCTGGAAGACCTTCCTTCTCTTCAGGATCCTGAACTATATTGGCCTCAAGGACAAGAATGACTGTCCTTCTTTAGCTCCTTCCGACCTTCTGGGTGATCATGGAGACTCAGCACACCATGCTCCCTGAAGTAAGTTCTTCCCCATCTGCTACGTTCCAGAGTATACCCCAGAATTGCAGGTGAGCACCCAACACGGCACAGTTCTCTGCGTGGACGGCAAGACAGCCCAAGGCTTTACTCATACCGCATTGCCTATAGGCCCATTGCCATAGTATTTTGTGCTTTATTTTCAACCATTGGTCCCTCATAAATCTATTTATGGGAGACAGAGAAATATTTTGAGAGATGGACTTATTTAATCATCTAAAACTTGTATTTTTTTCCTAGAAGCAGGTGTGTTATTATAGACATTGTTGGTTTATTTTTCTATAAAACATTTCCCATGGGTGTCAGGATTTGAGTCATTTTAGCATCTCTGTCCTCTTGATGTTGCTTCTCTAGGCACCTCAAGATTGGAGGGTAATTACAGTTGCCAGGACTACCAATTAGTAGGTATAGCCCTTATAGTTTCATGTAAATTAAATCATTTTAGTTTTCCAAATCTTAGGGGATTTTTATTTATTTCCTGTGACAGACGGAATGAAATTTGGACCACATTGCTCACATCTTTTGAATAAAACACACAGATAAGAAGAAAAATATTTTCTCCTTGTTGCAAGCATTGCCTTGGCTCTATACTGGTGGGAGTTCATTCTGAGAACCTTCCTCCTGAGTCTCCTTCTGAACTCTCGACATCTTGCAATAGCTCTCCCTGAACAACAAAAGCTTTACTACTAGTGTTATCTAGTGCCTGACTTCCTCATCCATGTTCAACATCAATAGATCAGAAAAGTACCCAAAACTACATCCACCTCAGGAGAAAGGTACAAGATTCTTGGACAAGTAGAATGCAAGTTAGTATCATGTGGCTTTCTTTCAGGGATAAAGAAATATAAGCTAGAAGTCTTTAATGTTGCTTAATTCAACTGTTTTGTAATTCCCATTATTCATACTGAGAGCCCAGAATATTCCTCTCTTATTCTATTCCACCTTTACAAAGGCAGACACCCTCAGTCACACCCTAGTCTGTTCTCTCTTGTGCATGAGAAACTTCCATACACTCCCCCGCATATCCTAGCCTGGAGTCTCACAACGACTGGTGTTTGGCCATGTCCTATGACACCAGCTTCTTACAGACCCAGAGAAATTCTCACCATGCTTTGCTCTGAGTTTAACCCCAGCCTGTGAGCATTTACCAGTCCCATTTTTAAAAGTTCAAGTATGCACTAGGCAGTTCCTCTAGAGATGTGGGGCTCGGGAAATTCTGGGTGCTATCACCATTCCTTCCAAAGCTAGTTCTCATTCCACAAAATGAGATATTTATTCCCTGGAGAAACTAAGGAAGCTAAAGAGCATGTTTAAATCGTCGGCCCTTTATCACTCTGAATGCTTCTACTGCTTATTCCTTTAGACAATTCAGTGACTCAGTGCCAGATGTGTTTATCCTCAAGAGAAAAGTCCTGTATTTTGTCTGAAATTACAAATATGCTGCAGTGCAGAAAATGACATTCTGAAATTAGCCAAGGTGCTTTATTTAACATCCAAGCCCTTAGAGAATTTCTGAACTAGCACCAAAAATTTATCTTTCATAAATATTTGTGTAGTCTCTGTAGCAGTATGTTTTATGACTTACCTATACTCACTGCTCTGACCAGTAAGGTTGTGTTTTCATACAACTCTTACCCTAAGTTATAGCTCAGAAATAGATTGTCATAATATCTATTTTTGGCCCTTGGGGGAGACCAATCTTATTACGACACCTGACCGAGTTGTTTGTACAGTGCTGCCAACGTAAGTGCACGGTGGGAAGTTGGCGAACTTAATTGTCATATTTTGGGGACGATGACAGCTCTGATGGCCATTCCGGGAAAAGAGTTCCAAGATTGCTTTGAAGGGTGGACTAGGTGCTGGCGTTGGTGCACAGCTTCCCCAGGGGAATTCCCTGAAGGTGACCCTAGTGATATTCAGCAATGAGGTATGTAGCACTTTTTCTACAATGAGTTTGTGAAATTAATTGTCCAACCTCATGTACTGTATATATGCCATAATTTCTCACTTAGCATTGTTAATAGGTTCTTTAAGTGACTTTAAGTGAATCAACCTATAATGAAACCAATTTTACCATAGAATAATTGATATAAACAAGACTTAAGTTCCTACAACATCTCAATATTATAATGAAATACCATCGAATGAAATAATGTTATTCAAGATCCTGCTGTGTGTGTGTGTGTGTGTGTGTGTGTGTGTGTATCTCCAGGCATTTTTGAATACCAGTAACTCATGGTATTTAACAGTTTAAGATATTTCTGTAACTGTGTGGTTCTTCACTGATAAAGAATAAGCCAGAAAAAAAATCACCTTAGTTAAGGGGGGACATGTATTGGCAAGAATACTAGAGCAAAAAGACAGAATGATAACATGCTAGTAATAATTTAGAGTTATCCAAAAAACAAGGAACCGTCCTGAGGCCAGCTGAAAGTTTTCAACAACTCAACAAATGCAGAGGCACTTCAGCAGCCTGTCTAGATAGACTCTAGTAAGACATCCTGACCAATATTTCATAGAGTGGCAACCCATTGTCAGTCTGTCCCCAGCAGATATGGACTTCGAGGTAATTCACTCCACTTACACAAATAAGCTCTATGGCAATGTTAATTTAGAACAATTCCAACCATAACTAATAGGAAAAATAGCAAAATATGTAGCAATGGGACAGAGGGTCAGGACAGATCACTTTTATATGAAAATCCAAAACTCCAACCATGCTTCCAGATGCCTCATCTATTCATTCTCCTCAGGTGACTATTTCACAATCTTTTAAACAAAAACCCTCAGAAGCACGCCTTCATCGTATTTCATCAAATGTACCAAGATCAAAGTCTGTTCTTAAGTGCAATGCTTCCTGCCTGAACCTTGGGAACATCTGGTTAACAACCTTTCTCCTAAAGTCAGTCCCTCCACCTGTGGTCTGGGTTTTAAGCTACTCACGTGACATCTCTACTTGATATGTAATAGTCATAGTAATAGTAATATCTGAAATCTAAATTCCTATTTGACCTTCTTAAATGAACTTCTTTCGAGTTTTTCTCAACTCTCAATGGTACCGCTGTTACCCCAGTTACTCCTGCCAATAAACATAGAATCCCTGGATTGTTCTTTTTATCTGACACCTCGCCAGCAGGCCGCAACGTCTCTCACCTTGACAACTGAATAACCCTCTAACGTTCTCTCGCCTTCCTCTTTTGCCTTTCTACATCCGTGTTCTCATGACCTATTGTGTAACATATTTGAAAAATAATAATTATACTGTTTTTCATGGTTTTATATATACTGACTGGGCTCAGTTGAGCAATTATTCGTCTGGTCTCACTTAGAACCTTTATTATAGTTGCAGTTGGGTAGTAACTAGGACACCGAAAAGGCTGGATTTCTCTTTCTCCATGTAGTCTCAGGGCTTGTCCTCTCCGAGCCATCACATCAGGAGATTAACTGATCTACTTTATGGTAGCTAAAGTCTCCCAAGGTGGATTTTCTAAGAGAGGGCAAGCAGAAGCTTACAGTCCCCTTGAAATAGGCTGACCGGATGTACCATTTTAAATGGGACAGAAAACAGCAATCCTGTCCATTTCAAATGATACGTATGCTCAGCCTAACGACTCCTTGAATTTAGCCCAGTGAGACTAGGCTGACCATACGTACCATTTGAAACCAGACAGGACTGTTGTTTTCTGTCTTGTTTAAAATGGTACGTCTGGTCAGTCTATCTTGGAAGTCAGATCCAAGCTGGTACAGTGTCACTTCTGTCACATTTTATTGGTTAATGTAAGTCAAAGGCCAGGCCAGACTCACTGTGGTGGGCAAGGATTACACAAGACTGTGAATTCTGAGAAACAGGGTACTTTCAGAGCCATCTTTGGAGGCTAGCTGCCACATTCTCCAGAATGATCCTTTTAAACCATAAAACATATCATGTAGCTCCCTGCTCACGGTGCTCCAAAGAATTTCCATCACACTGAAAATGAATTTTCAAGGCTTTTAATACGGCCTGCATATCATGTGTGAACTTGTTTCTGGGTCTCTCTCTAAAGGTGTTTACTGTGACGCTAGAAATGCCGAGCACTAATGTATAGGTATTCTAAATTCAGAATAATGGAATAATTTTGGTTCATTTTACATCTGTAGTCTAAAATGGACTGTAGAAAATCACATCTACATAAAGTCACAGATGAGTGGATGAGAAACTCACGTTGTTCCTGCAAAGCCAGGAGACTCACAAATACAATTTTTATTACCTTATAAGGTTTTATTGCCTGTAAAGGGTCATCATATTCATCACATCTCCCAACCATTGCATGAACAGACTGAGTGGGACTTATTTTTCTAGTTTTCCATTTAAGAACCCAAGTCTCTTAACCACAGTGACTTGTCTAATGTCAGAGATGTAGTAAATGCCGCAGCCAGAACATAAACCCAGTTCCTCTAATTACTTGCTCCGTGTCCTAGCTTCTTTCTCATAATAACAGGCCAGACAGGAGAAACTCTGAGATATCATATTGCAAAAGAATAGATCAACTCTATCAATTAATACTTGTGGTGTAGTGTCTCATCTCCTCAACTCAGTTATGGAAGAAAAATTATATTGCAAGGTGCCCCTTGACATTTCATTGTTGTTGTTATAGACACAGAAGGACAGATTGTAGTCTTCACAGAACTACTGTTTTGTTTTAAATGGGCTCGAATGCATTGGGGTTCTCCTTATCCTGGTATTTATTCATTTGTTCATATATTATACTCTCTTTACTTCATTCGTCCATTCAACAATATCTTTATGTGGCAAATACCTCCTGTTTATGCAATGCTTTTGCAGTTGATGCTCTCACTGAAAAATGAATATAAGATGGGCTTTCTGCCCAAAAAGAGTTAGCAGCCTCTCTGAAGAAGGAAGAAAGAGCTACATTGGAATATGAGAACAAAGCAAGAGATTGAATCACGATGCAAACCACACCCAGGAATTGTTGCTTTGCAACTGTTATTCAAACAGGTATTTTCTAAAAATATTTGAGGGATGTAGTTATAGTTATTCTTTTGGGCAATTCCTAAGCTTATTTGATCTAAATATCTGCAATATGTTAATCCATCTGGTTCACTCTGATGAAGTCTAATTACAGAATATACTTCAAAACGTACCTCATTTTGCAGACAAACATCATGCTCGTTGTGCTTAGCATTAACAGTTGGAAAGAGCAGACCAAATATTTTCATTGTTAGTTTCAGTAGTCCAACAATCCATGCTGTCTTACAGAGAACCAGAGCAAGCTCTCCTGTAGAATCTCAGCCTCGAGGCATGTTGTGACATATCTAAATATAAATAGAAGTTCTAGGGACAGAGTGGGGCATTTTTCAAAGGCAGTGCACACATAGATGTATTGCTATGAAAACAGACTGACTCTTTGATCACTGACAGCCACATGAGTCATCCACCCATTTTATGAGAACCAGGGGAAAAGGCAGCTCTGGTCTCAGTCGCAGTAAAGGTGGTGCTTCTACAGAGAAACTAGTTATTGGACTCGGTGAAACACCTAACCATTTATGATCCTTTTCTAGCAAGTGTATAATATTTCATGGTTTTGATGGTTAACTTTGTTTCAATTGGGGTGGGCCATGGTGTTCAGATATGTAGTAAACCATTATTCTGGATATTTCTGTGTTAGGATGTTTTGGGGTGAGATTAACATTTAAATTGAGGACTTTGAGTAAAAGCAGATTGTTCTCTATAGTGCAGGGAGCCTTGTCCAATCAGTTGAAGACCTGAATAGAACAAAAGACTGACCACTCCTGAACAAGCAGAAATTCTGTTAGCTTGTGGCCATCAGACTCGAATTGAAACATTGGCTTTCTTGGGTCTCTAGCTATCAGACTGCCAGCCCACCCTACAGATTTTGGACTTAAAATCAATCAAATGATTCACTTTTAAGGAATTGGCTCTCGTGATTTAAATAGCAATTTAAACATATATATATATATATATATATATATATATATATATACACACACACACACACACACACACACACACACACACACATACACACACAATATCTTTTTATATAATATGCATTATATAAATGTATTTATATATATATTTACATACATATATATTTTATATGAATACAAACATATGTATGTATATATATGTGTGTGTGTGTGTGTGTGTGTGTGTGTGTGTATTTAATTTTAGGGCAGTCTGAAAAAACCTCAGCCATAAATGCCTCTATTTTTCATGTTACACGGTTGGATACTTTCTGGACAGTATATGATTGTGTGTGTGTGTGTGTGTGTGTGTGTGTGTGTGTATAACATATATGACATGTTCTGTTTCTCTGAAGAACCCTAATACAATGGCATACATTTTGCATACTGTACGGTACATTCTTCTGGCTTTAAGAGCTTTTCTTATTCTTCATTTCTTTTTGGTTAATTTCTCTTATCTAGTTTCATTTATTTTGGGATAGAGAAAAACAGTCCCTAATAGCCACAATCCAGTCCCATGGCTTGGCCTTGGTATTCTCCCAATACCTACAACATCAACATTAGACAAAGCCAATCTGTAATTCTTATGGGTGAAAACAAAAATGAGACAAAGATAGTGTCTGAATTCAGACAAAAATATTAACATTGTCTAAAGCACAAACATGTCTAATCATCCTAACAGGAAGGACTACAATTTTAGCCTTAGTCTAGTCTTGCTCCTTTTGGATAAATTTATTAAGAAAGAGTGACCCCTACTCCCCATCAGCATCCAATCCAGAGCAAAGCCTGCTTCTTCGACCCTCTTCAATATCCATAAACTCAAGCCCAACTCTTACTTTTATTAGAAGTTATTTCTAAAACTCTTACTTAGTTAACTAACAGTGCTTGGTGATGTGAATTTTTCTTTGCTGAATTAAGCAGTAAATGCTACTCTTTCAACTACAAGTGTGTTTCTGACGCTCTTTGGCTAGAGTCCATTTATCTTCTTAACTTATTATACATACCATCAGTTGCCTTAAATTATTTTTAAATCAAATCAAGGTGATATGCAATATTTAATCAACAGCAGCTTTAAATGTGAAATTTTAAAAGACCTATAATAGTTTTATATTCTGACCACATCCTTTGATATATTGACTAATTTCAATGAGTATTTCGGTATCTGATGGTTACCAAAAATATTGCATATCCAAAGCACTCAGTGAATTGCTGCTTTGCAGCATTAAATTAAACACAAATAATTACATTGCATCCTTTTCCTAAAAAAACAAAAACAAAAACTGTAGGTTTGTATTATTTTAACTCTAGGTCCTGTGAGTATTCTGTAGTAGTCAAACACCCTTTAACTGAAACTTTTAATGCAGCCACAAAGAGAAAAAGTGTAAGATGTATAAATTCCATTCTATTTAGGAGATAATGGAATGACACAGTTAAAAACTCAAATGATTTTTAAAAAACCAAACAAGTTTAGGCACAGAAGTAAGTATGGAGAGAAAACACAAAATATGACAAACATAAATCCAATTGTAATGGAAAAAATAATTTTAAGGTTCTCCTTCCAGCTAAATGGAGTACAAGGAACTTAGTTAATGCTCCCTTTTGAAGCAATCAAAAAAGGATGAGATATATAAAACAGAAGTCTTTAAGACATTGGATATATATACGGCAACAAAGGACAGTGATCCCTGAGAAATGCAATTGAGGTGAGCCTTGCAATTGGCCCAGCTGACTGCCTTGAAAGAATTTCCAGGCCACTGCACAGGAGGGGGAACCTGTGTGGGAAATCTGAGTTGTGAGGAGATGAACTCCAGGTAAAGCAAGGGAGAGTTCACCAAGCATAGGTCAGACAACTAATTTCATGAACCCATCCTAGAAAAAGTGCTACCTACCTCGTTGCTGACTATCACTATGGTCTCCTGCAAAGCACTCCCCTTGGGAAGCTACGCACCGACGCCAGTGCCTCATCCACCCTTCAAAGCCAGTTTGGAACTTTTTTCTGGAATGGCCATCAGACAATTAAGTTTGCGAACTTGCCACTGTGCCCTTATGTTGGCAGCTCTGTACGCATAACTAGGTAAGGTACATAACTTTGTCAACGGTAGGACAACAGCTCTGATGGCCATTCCAGAAAAAGAGTTCCAAAATGGCTCTGAAGGGTAGACTAGGCGCTGGCGTCGGTGCATAGCTTCCCAAGGGGAGGACTTCAAAAGTGACCATAGTGATAGTCAGCAATGAGGTATGCAGCACTTTTTCTAGGATGAGTTCACAAAATGAATTGTCTGATCTTGTAATTGCAGAGAGGAGAGGACTAAAAAGAGAAAGAACCCTGAAATCTGCAGGAGTTCCTCTTGAGTATCTGACATAGTACTGACCTGCACAGGTGTGTGAAGGACGGACCGGAGGCTGGGGAAAGAATCGTCCAACAAAATTAGAGGAAATAGTACCTGACACACACAAAGGCTGAAAAAAATGTTCATTTCTACCAGCCAAATGGGAAAACATTATTTTTTAGGAGCATCAGATAGTGTATTCAGAAGGTCCTCTAATCTAATATTCCAAAAACCAGCAAAGGTACCTTGAGTTGGGAAGAGGAATGACCTTCCTGCAATTTCATTCATCTTCTCAAAAATCAGCCTTGGCTTTCATTAAATTTTTTCTGTTGTTTTTCTGTTTTGTATTTCATTGAGTTCTTTCCCTATCTGTATGTTTTTTGGTTTTTGGCTTGCTTTCAATTTCATGTATTCTTTTTCTAGTATCTTGAAAAAGAAGCTGAAGTCATTGATTTAAGACCCCCATTTTTTTCTAATATAGGACTTCAATGCTATAAATTTCCCTCTAAGTACTGCTTTGTTTTGTGCAATTTAGTCTTGTTTGGGAAAATGTTCTATAAATATCAATCAATTTAAATTAGTTGAGCGTATTCTTAATGTTTACAACCTTACTGGTTTTCTCTCTACTTGTTCTAATAATACTGAGTGTAGATGTTGAAATACTCAACTGTAATTGAAGATTTGTCTATTTTATTTGCAGTTCTTTAAGTTTTTTAGTTTTTATTGATGTATGTTACGACGTTATTATTAAATGCATAAACAATTAGAGTTGTTAAGTCCTCTTAATGAATTGGCCATTTAGCAGTGTGAAATGGTTCTCTTTACTGTGGGTAATATTTATTCTAAAACCTATTTTGCCTGATATTAATAAAGTGACCCAGATTTCTTTTGATTACTATTATCATGGCACGTTTTTCCATTTTGTTACTTTTAATCTATTTGTCATTTCCTTATAATTGTTTCTTATTCTCTTCTCTTCTGACAACTTCTTTATATAATATTATAATTTATATTACATACACAAGGGCTGTCCGGGAAGTATCCAGCCATGCAATATGAAAAATAGAGGCATTTATGGCTGGATTGTTTTTGGACCGCCATCGTACTTACCAATAACACCTGAAGACTCAAGTGGGACCCTGCAGTCTCCCTCTCTACAGCTCTCTCTTCTCAGGTACTCCGCCCTGCCACCTCAAACCGACGTGGCCTCCATGGACTCCCAGCCCTCCTGTCTTAGGTGAAGCAGACCACCACATTTTTTCTAGGTTTTCTCTCCCTGTATTACAGCCTCAGAACTTTCTCCAGGCAGGAAGGTAGGGTAATGTTCAAGTTCAGCTGTTTGTTGTCCATCTCCCTGGCATCGCTGTCCTTTGTTGCTAGAATGTCCAGTATCTTGAAGACCACCCTTATATATTTTTAGTTATCTCAGGGCTTACTTCCTTTTATTACCTCTTCACTGAAAGCAGAAATCCCAGAATTGAGAAACTAAAAAAAAAACAAAAAACTGATCACAAGTGGGCAAAAATTTCAAATATGATATGGTATATACCCTGATTCTGCCCAAGTATTTAAGTATTGGTGAAAAAATATGGAATAAGAATTGTAAGGATTCATATTTTCTTTTTTTTATTATTTCATATACAAAAAAAGGAAAGAAAGACTGTTTTCATTAAGGGCATCTGAGTCTGCCCCCCTTTTATTTTCACAATGCTCTGGTCTATTAATTCTCCCATCAGCTACATCAAAGGATGAATGTTTCACAAAATGCAGACTGGACAGCTCTCATGTGTTATGGACACATATTTCTGCAGTGATAAAAATAAAGAAAATTACTCTGGAATCATTTGGGGAAGCAGAGACTATGAACAGTGCTCAGTTGCGTTTCCCTTTTATTGCTGCTTTATAGGCTTCATATTGTACTTGGGTTGAAGTTCATAAATGTTTTAATAAATGTAAACCCAGGAAACTCATAAGCCATGTCCTGAACTCTACAACTGTAATTCTTCTTTATTTCTCTCTGCTCTAAGGAATGCTGACACACACTCACATGTCAAAGCAATTTTCCACTTATTTAACTTATATATTTACTTAGGACGTATTTATTGATTGGCTACTGTGTAAAGGCACCATGTGAGACACTAAGTTTCATAAAACAAAAAATCGTCTCTATACTAATGAACTATATAATCTAGTGAGGAAATGGATAATACACAAGGAAACAAATAAACATTTAAATAAAAATTGTATTAGATGCTATGAAAGCAATTAACAAGGAGCTAAGCTAGAGAATAGTAAAACCATGCATTTTGATAATATGGGGAAGGTCTGCTAAAACAGTAACATATGAAGTGACCTGCTGAATGAAAAGAAACAATCACAGGAATAGCACAAAAGAGAGCTGGCAGAGAGCTGTGTGTGTGCTGAGAGATTAAGAAAGACAAACTATTATGTTCAAGGGTATCATATTAAGCCACTGTGGTTGAAGTATCGCAAGGAAGGGAATAGAACCAGATTGAGGTTGCAAGAAAAGCAGAAGCCATTTCACACAGAGTCCTAAGATCAATAGTCACCAAAGAGTTTAAAGGATGGGAACATCAAAATGATCTTTATGTTCTTAAAATAACATAATAGTGTATATAATAGATTGGAGGAAGGTAAGAGCCAAAGCAAAGGTATCCACTAGGATACTGGTCCAGGAGTCCCAGTGAGAATGACAGTAAAATACACTGAGGTGGTGATGGTGGAGAAGCAGAGTGGATGACTAAGAGAGGGTTTGTTTACAGATGCGAATGTGAGGATAACAGAGTGGGAGGAACCACCTTAAGTCTCACGTTTGTGCTTTAAACAACTAAGTTTACAATGACCTCATTGACTGAGATGGGAAAAGACTAAGTGAAAAAGAAGGTTTAGAAGTGAAATCAGGGGTTTGGTTTTGGACCCATTAAGTTTGGAAAGCCCAGGAGTTATCAGAATAGAGATATCAGTCAGCTGAGTAAATAATTCAGGGAAGGAGTTTGAAATGGAAATAAAATGTTGGTAGTTGTTACAATTTAGATTTATGTTTAAAGGCATGAGACTGGATAAACTCACCTAACAAGAGCCCGTTATCGGAGGAACCTACAGCTTATTCTCAAGTATGGTAGTTAAGATTGTGTGTTAACTTGACTGGATCACGGGATGCCCAAATATCTTGTTAAACATTATTTCTGGATGTGTCGGTGAGGATGTTTCCAGAAGCAATTAGCATTTGAATTTATAGACTTAGTAAAGTGCATAGTCCTCCCCAATGTGAGTGGGCATTATCCAATCCACTGAGGACCTGAATAGAACAAAGAGCAGGAGGAAGGGAGCATTCACTCCTATCTCTCTCTCTCTCTCTCTCTCTCTCTCTCTCTCTCTCTCTGTCTCTGCCTGGCTGTTGAGCTGCAGCACTGATGATCTCTTCCTGCCCTCAGTGCTTTTGGTTCTCAGGCCTAAGAACACCTCTGCTCTTCCTGAGTCTCTACCTTACAGATGGCACAGTATGGGACTTCTCATCCTCTATAATCACTTGAGCCAAAAACCAAATAAATAATAGATAGATGGAGAAAATAGATGATAGATAGATGGATAGATAGATAGATAGATAGATAGATAGTCTTTCTCTGGAGAATCCTGACCAATAACCAAGGAACTCCAACATCTAGATTCCAGGCAGAAGAAGAGGAGCAGCAGAGAGGGAAGGGGAGAAGAGTGTGATGTCATAAAAGCCAAGCAAGCATTTTAAGAACAATAATGTGAGTAGGTTGAGGAAAGGCATATGTCCATTAGTTGTAAATACTGACCTTGTGAAGAACAGTTTCTGTGAAGCATTAGAAGTGACATCCAGGTTGAATAGGTTAAAAAGAGACAGAGAGTGAGGAAGCAGAGCTGCGTATGTGAGAAATAATTTAGAAAACACGATTTGAAGGGAAATTAGTGAAATGGAAAAGTAAATAGAGTGAAAATGGGTCAAGGAAGAGATTTGTAAAGGTAAGTAATTCTATATTACATATATATGCACACATCTTTCCCTACTTTTCTCACTGAAATATACCCTGAATGTTTGCTATGGTACCAATTTGAGCATATAAATACATTAGGGAAAGAAATCAAAGTTGCCTAGAACCATCAAGGAAGGAAGTCTTCATGGGAGTTCACAGTCCTGAGAGATTATGCAGAAATCCATTCCACCTATCAATATTTGTGCAAACCAACCTAATGCAAAAACTCAGTACTATTAACACAATTTTACAAAACAACTACTCAACCAAAAAATGTCCTTTCTATTTAACAAGAAGAAATGGTTTCTGATGCAGATTCTTGTAAAATTGAAGTAATTCGTGAGATGTGTGTTGATATGAAAGCTTTCTTTCTCTGACTGTGTATAACTAAGTACTACCAGCCCAGAGAGGAGGACTTGACCTCAGACTGAACTTCAAGTTGTGCTTTGCCTGCGATTTTACTGCGAAAAGGGCTAACCTTGCGGGATATGTTCAGCTAATATATGAATCCTTTAGTTCTTCTCCTACACGTGGGTAAGATATGGAGTGAGCAGAGCATATCGATGCAAGGGGCAGTCAAAAACAACAGCTTCTTATGTAATATGAAAACATACCAACTTTAAATGAAGAGACTATTTTTTTAACTTAACAATTTCCATTCAAGTAAGTATGCCAAACGTATTCTATTTATTTCTACTAAACACAATGAGTCTGACTTTATTATTTCAACTTTATACATGAATAATGTAAGGTTTATGGAAGTTAAATATCTTACCCAATGATACACAACTAGTAAGTACCAGAGCCGGGTTTGAAATCCAGCTATCCAATTCCAAAGCCAAAGATATAGCCTAACGCTGCTGTAGAGAGAAGTTAGGGATGTGGGCTAGGAAACACTGTCTGAGTTAATACTCCATATTAACTCTGTGAACTTGAGCAAGTTATTTATTCTACTCTATCTCAGTTTTCTCACCTACAAAAGGAGGAGAATGGTAATATTGACTCCATAGGTTTGCTACAAGAATTAAATGAGTTTAAACATGCTTGGACCATTGACCTCAGTAAGTGACACCATTGTTATATTGCCTTCTCTTAAGAAAAATTGTTTTCTTCTATTTGGTAAGGTCACTCTTTCAATAGAGTGTTCCTAGTAACTTTGGTGAGCAAAGACACTTCACAGTCAAATTACTCTAAACCACTTTTGACTTTATATCTGAACATACAGACAAACAGAATTTTAATTTCAAAATACTGACAAAATTGTGTTTGGCCCATCACTGCTTAGATCTTTGATCATTGCTCAAGCCTTCTCCACCCCCTTCTCAATAAGTCTTTGTCTCCCTGAAAAGGGAAGGATAATGACTAAACCCATCGGCAGCAAAGCTGGGAAGCCTTCCGGGTCGTTTGGAGAGTACTCCACAGAGCTCAGAAGTGTGATCTGTCACCACAGTGGGAGCTTGCACTAAGGCTGTGTTCGAAACACCCACTGGGAAAAGGGAAAGCAAACAAGGAGAAGTAGTGGGTCAGGCAAGCTTCTGCATTCCGGGTTTGGTGATGACTTTGCCTGGGCTAATGACCTCTCTCCCCTGTGAACAAGAAGTCTAGTCCAATAGATATGGCAGAACTGGGTTGCTCTAAGATGATGGAAAAGGACTCCTACTTTTATATAATTGCAGCTACTTGTTCTCGTGATTGTTACATGCAATAAATGTCATTTTTATGTGGACTAGCCCTTGCATCCCATCAAAGTCTTTCCCGGAAGCCCAGAGCATAGAATTGTGAAAGACTCTCATGTTGTGGCAGAAGAGCAGCAGTACGAGGCACATTACTGAAATAACATGGTCCAGGGGGATGGGCCTGACTCGTTTTGTTGTGGAAGCCTTTTCTGTTGAATTTTCTGAAAAAGCAGGAGTAAGAGCTACTTCATGCTCGTATTGTGAATTTATGCATTCTGCCTTGGTCTCCTCATGTCGGAAGAAGAGACAAATGCAGGACAGCAAACACAAAGGGAGTAATGAGCTATCCTGAGAATTAAATGATGAGGCACGTATTGTGCCTGTTCATGGTTTCCTGGAGCAGCTATGAAATAAGTGATCTGTATGCCAACATATGGCTTTGCAGGAATCATTTCAGAGTGCTTATGGTTACCTCTTAATTTTATTGTACATTTGGACGTTTGGGAAACATAAGGAAATCTAGGCCTCCTAGCTATGGGAATTTAATATTCAGAAAAATCAGCTAAAAGCAAAAGGGAAGAAAGAACTTCAACAGATGAAAAATTTTACATAAGTGTTGTTTTTCAATATAAATATAAATATAAACTACCGCATGAATGCATGCTTACCTTTGTGTGCATTCTCACATGGCCTCTCTCTCTCTCTCTCTCTTACACACACACACACACATACACACACACAATATAAGACCACACAATTTGAATTTAAATAAGACTTTAAATCAATTATCTGGATACTGCAAGAAAAGATGAAAAATACACAATAACTTTTATAATTATTCTAATTTTTCATTTCAATCATGTGTAGACTGTTTTAGAGCTTTTTTCTTTTCAAAAAAATATCTTTGGTACTTGTTGGAATGAAGAGCAATGTAGACCCATTTACTTATTTCATGGATTACTATAATACAGATGGTGGGATTTAAATTCAAAAATGAAAGAAATAAAATACAGTTTATTCAGAACTAAGAAGAGTAATATTTGAGAGTCAGTGTGAGATAATCTTCGAAATAACAGGAGCCATACTTTAACTATTGACAAAATAATTTAAGTTATGGGACTTCCACCTCCAAGTGTAAAACCTTAAATATCTCCTTCAGTTCTTGTCCATATGCCATGGAGTCAGCTTCTCAAGGGGAGAATTAACCGCATCATATTTACCACTTATGTGATGGGACCAACTCAATAACATCGATAGAACTGAATATTTGCAATCATTGTTTCAAAAAATGGTTTAATGTGAGCTAAATAATAAAAAATTTAGCATTAGGATTTTTATAAAGATGATGTTTGACTATTTGACAAACTTCTGAACACTCTCAAGCAAGTAAAACATCAGAAACAAACATTTATAATTGCTGTCATAGTGGAAACTTTTTATAACTTCTAAATAATTGGATTATACTGCTCAAAAGCTGTCAGTGAATCACCAACCCTATGTCTAGATCACATTGGACACATCTCTTTCCTTTCTGTAATGGCTGTTGGGTAGACTTAAGCTGAAAATACAAATTTATGGAGCTCCCACTGTTGGCACAACAGTGGCACTTATGATGATATCTGATTTCCTGAGTCTTTCTTAGGTATCATACTTCCAAAGAATTCAAGTGGCAGATAATGCTACATTCTAGTACCTGGGAACCTTGCCTGGAGTCTCGCATTCAAAGGCAGAGTTGTGGTCAAGACAGATTTATGTTTTCGATTACATTTCAATAAATTAAAAATCTTTTTCTCTATCTTTAAACTTATCCTCAACACAGTTCAAAAATAAACTATGAAACATATTAAAAAATAAATGAAATATGAGTGAACTTGTTTATTAATATTTATTGCTCAGTATCCTTAATAATTTAAGTTTGCAAAGGAGGAAAGGAACATTTTCAAGAGGGTAGTATACCTGAGTACCAAACACTTTGATTCTTCGTTTTTAAGTCAGCCAATAGCAAAGAGAAAGAAAGAACAATAGAAAGAGTTATGTACAGAGTACCAACCAGTGGTACCCAGGACACTTTCAAAGAATAATGTATGAAATTCTAAAGAGAGTTGAGAGACAGAGTTGAGAGATGTGTGCATTTAATTTAAATCACCAGTGTAAGTGTGTGTGAAAGAAAAATTAAATAGTTTGAGAAATTCTATTAGCAATATCATTCAGGTGCTTGAAATTATCAAATGCATGCTGGCAAAACTTATGAAAATTATATGTGAACTTATTTATCAAACAAATGTTTATTGAGAACCTACTTCATGCCAGAAAAATTTCCTCCCTTGTGGAATTAATATTGAATGGCAGAAAACAATCAACACACAAGTAAAATATATAACAGGTTGGATAGTGATAAGTGTTAAGTAAAGTTTATGGAATACTATGGAGTAAAATTAAGTGACAGTGGTATGTCCATTAGCTACTATGTCAAAATTGTGGCATTCAGCAGTAAGTATTTATTGTATGTGTGTCAACTAATTGATCTTGGTTGGGGATGACTGACTGGACAATGGTCAAGGTTAATCTTGGCTAAGGTGACGGGGGCAATGGAGCTCTCCATCCATGATTCTTAGCCTCCAGCAGGCCAGTCTGAGCAGGTTCTCAGGGCCTTGGAAGAGGTATGGGAGAACCAAACAGAAATAGCCAAGGCTTCTTGAGACCTGGACGTGAAAGTGACACTTGTCACATCTAATTCATTCTACTGGTCAAAGAAAGTCATATTACTGAACCTAGACTCAAAGGATGGCGTAGGTCACTCCACCCACCAGAGGAAAGAACTGGAGAGGTAGTAGTAAAGGTAAAGACCCGGAGAAAGGTGAAACATGGGGCCAATGATGCCTCCACCACAGTGTGGAGGTTACTTGAAAAGAGTGGTCAGGAAAGGGGTTATCGATCTACTTGATTCAACTAATTAGATACCTTTATGGATGAGAAGGGGTGAGCCATGGGGCTATCTGGGAGAAATAGTTCAAAGACAATGGCCATGAGGTAGCATGAAGGAAATGAGGGGAAAGTGGTAGGAAAATGAAATTACAGAGGCAGTGGAGGGAGGTGAATTGGGGCACAGATCTTATTGGGCCTCGTAGGTCCTTGAAAGAACTTTAATTTTACTCTAAGTAAGGTGAAGAGCCATTTAAAGATTATGAGAAAAGATAAAATGTAACACTGTATTTAAGGGGTTTACTACAACTGACAAGGTGATGGCCAGGCTAATGGTTGTCATGAAAATTGGGAAATTAATTGAGAACCACGGAGAAATAAGTATTTGCAAACAGTAAGAAGAATCTGTCAATTCTATATATCAAATCATATATCCACATAAATAATACCTTAAAGGAAATTTAATGACTGTTCAAGGTAAGGCAATTTACAACTTGCATATGCAATTTAGACAATGGTCCAGCTGAGCAAAACTTCACCGGAAGGGATGGCCTTTGATGTATTATTGCTAGGCTCATTGAACACAGACATCTTTTACATTATGTCACACATGCATTTCTGAAAAATTTTCTCAGGTTTTGTATTTTAAAATGAAGTAATTTGCCCATTGATCTAATTTAAAATATGCAACCCCGTTAAAAATGAGTTGAAATTCCCTAAAATAAAAAATTTCCCATTAAACAATGAGAGAACTTAATAAAGTAGAAGGTACAAAAGGTTAACATACATAAAACATTTTATGTATATATAAATATAACCAAATAGAAGATATAATGGAAAAACACACCACATTTGCAACAGCCAAAAAAACAACAATAATATAAAATACATAGGCTAAAGTCTACCAAAAAATATTCACACCTCTATAAAAAAAATCTATAAAACACTTTTAAATGATGCAAAAGTAAATGTAAACAAATGAAAAGATATGTTATGTACTTAGATAGGCAGAATCAATATAATAAGTTGATCAGTTTTCCCTTAAGGTAATTTAGAATTTGATACAATATCACCAAAAAACCATCATATTTTTCTTTTCTAGAACTAGATAAGTTAACAATAAAGTTTATTTGAAAGAAACAAACAAGCAAAAATATTGAAAAAGAAATGGGGGAGTGACTAGTCCTATCCATTAATAAAATACACGATTGAAGTCTCATAACAGTGTGGAATCCTATTGCATAAAAAGACAGAGAGACTAACAAAACCCAATAAATTATTCAGAAATAAACTCAGTTACATATAAACATAAAAATTAAAGAATACAATAAAGCTGGCATCTCAACTCTGAGGGGAAATGAGAAATTTTTAGTATGGGAAATTATGGTAACTGGATAGTTATAAGGAAAAAAAGATAAAAATTATATTCATTTCTAACACCACAAAAAAGGATAAATATCAAAAGGATCAAACATCAAATTGTAAAAAAAATCACACTTCCTAGTAGTACTAGAAATCTACATAGCTACATTATTCTACAATTTGGTGGGGGGGCAGAGAGGGTGTCGGAATTTGACTAAGGTCCAGAAGTGATACAGGAAAATATAGGTAAATTTGGATGCATAAAATAGAAGATACTTTTTTTTCTTTGCATTGCAAAAGACACAACAAGTAAATTAAAAAAGACAAATGAAAGACTGGGAAAAATATTAACTCAAGTGTTAATATGCAAAGAGTTCTTAAAAGAAAAAAAAAAAGCCTAATAACTTATTTTTTCAATTAAGTAGAAAACTGATCAGAGAACACAAAGAAAACTCAAGGCAAATGGCTCTTAACTCCAAGGAAAGATGTTCAATGCCACTGATAAGGAAGTACAAATTAAAACTACACTGAGGTGACATTTTTCATCTACTAGGTTGACAAAAACCCAAAAGGTTGAAACCACACTTCATTGTTAAATCAGAAAAGAATCGGGTACTGATATATTTCTGTTAAAGCTACAAAATATGAAATTCCCAGGAAAAGAGTTTAATAATATCTGATAAAATTACACATGAATTTACTCTTTGACCTTACAAAAATTTCAGGAATCTATCGAAAAACACACTGCCAAAAAGTATGAAAAACATAAGCCTATTCATTGCACTAGTATTTGTAATGGCAAAAGAATAAAAACTACTCAAATGTTGATTAAAAAGGGACTGTTTGAATAAACTATGGTGCACCCACACGAAGAGGTGACTTATAGCTCTAAAAAGAAACAGGTAATATCTCTACACATCACTATGTGTTATCGCCAGGAAAACTTACTAAAGTAGCAGATAATAAAATCAACATGTAAAAAGTGCAAGAAAGCAGAGAAGGGGAAATGATGCATGGTGTGCTAACAAACATCTAAGAATGGAAAGAGGGACACTATTAATATGTACATAATTATTTATAATTTTAAAAAAATCTATGAAGGAAACGAACGTTTTAAAAATAATTACCTCAGAATCAAAGAGAGAGAAAGTGGTGGGTTAAGAGTTGCTAAACTTCTTTAGAATTCATTTCGCTTTGTATACTTCATGTTAGGAATTTAAATTGCTTTTGTTTTTCTTTTCCTGATACAACCCTATAAGATGTTTAGAACTGAATTTGAAGAATTTATACTGAAATGTATTTTCAAGACTGGAAATCACAATAACATTTGTAACATCACATGAAATGATTTTTATAGGTAGTCAAACATAACATGAGTCGTCACGTGTGAGAGCACGGTGTGTGTGGACTATGGTTTTCCCTGTGGTCGGTGCTCTGTGAGAAGGGGGGAAAGGAGACCAAGTCTGGTAGAGAGTCGATCCTTCAAGTCATAGGTCAAAACTATAGTCTCTCAATTTTATTATAAAAATATTGGCATTTGCATTATTTTAAATTATTACTTTACTAAAGGTGCTTAAGGAAAACATGGCCAAGCAATTGTGTGGCACCGGTGCATTAGGGTCTAAGATCCTCTGCTCTGCTCTAGAATGCATCTGACCGTTGGGTCTTTGCCACCTTCTTGGCATCAGCTGCTGCAGAAATGCTCACTGAAGATCTGCTCTCTTCCATCACTGCGCCAGTCTGCACTGTTAAACAGGACTAAAACAGTGCCTCACAGTCCATCAACAAATATGTATTAAATACCTCCTGTGTGCCAGGGGGAAGAGTGACATACAGAGGCAGGACATGCTGGGCAAGTCCGAGGCCCTCTAAGCTGTCCAGTATTCACCAGGAGCCGAGTGCAAATGGTGAGCATCCAGAGACGGAGGCAGCAGGCTCTATGTTGAAGGACCATAGATGACAGGAAATTCCTTTATCCTGCAAGTTATGAGCAGCAGCAGAACAGTCAGATTTCCATTGTTTACTGTCTCACTTTGGCAACAGTTACAGGATGAATGGGCAGAGAGAGAGAGAGACATCAGTTCAGAGTGTACTGCACATGTGTTTGAGTGATAAAAACCTGGACGAGCGGTGTGATAGCACGATGAGAGGTAATTTAAAAGGTAGAATGAGCAATCATGGTGATTGAATGTGGGGTGAAAAAGGAAGTGGGAGTAGACTACGATTTTATTTCACAAATATTTATCTCGTGTTTACACATGCTGAGGACTTTTATTAACAACTCATTTAATATCCGTAAAAGCTCTGTGAAGGGGGCACGAATGAGAGCCCAATTTTATAGAATAAAAAAAAATGGCAATCAGCAGGTGAAGTAAGTGGTCACGCCGCGGGTATGTGGTTAAAATCTGATTTTTACCCATAAAGGGGGCATCAGAGTTCATGCCCCTGTGTGCCATGTGACGCTGCCCAACAGGAAATACCGAGAGTGGCCGCCAGGTTTGTGGGTCAGCAGCCGCAAGCAGTGGTGACACCATTTATCGAGGCACGTGCTGCTCTGTGCCCCCTTCCCTTAATTTATTTCCCATTTTCCCCCTCCACAGATAAGAGAACGCGATGATGGCAGCGTTTTTCTAGAAGGTGAATTCTGCTTTCAAGCCATTACACCTCTGTCTTTGCACAAAAGACCCTCTTATGCGGGTACTAATATGATCAGGCTGTACCATTTTCATTTTAAGAATAGCACTTTATTCGTATTCTTATCTTGAGCCCACGTCCTGACCTCAACATTTCCTCTATTTTCTCACGGGCTCTTTTACTCCGCTATGCTTTGAAATCCCACCTTCTTTCCTAAGGATTTTAGGGACTTTTATCATGCTAACCTAAAGGCATTGTTTAGCCTTACCTTATGGGATCTCTTCCTGGTATTCCTACTGTCTCTCTCTCTCCTCAACTTCATCTCTTGATTATTCTATCACTCTGAGTCTTCCTTTTCATTTAGCTTATGTCTCCTTGCTCCTTAAATGTTTTCCAACATTCTCTCTCTAACCTTCTCTACATACTCTTCAGACGTATTCGCAAGGCACTCTTGATTTTAACCTGTATGTTGATGGACCCAATCTACATCTCCAACTCCATCTCTGACCTCTGTCCAAAGCTTCAAATTCTAATACCCATGGGTTTGGTAGACGCTTTCACTCGAACAACTCATGGAAATGCTGTGTGTTCAAAGTCATCTCACCTTTCTATCCAGACATACAAGGTCAGACAACTAATTTCATGAACTCATCCTAGAAAAAGTGTTACATGCCTCATTGCTGAATATCACTACAGTCACCTTTGAAGTCCTCCCCTTGGGAAGCTGTGCACTGACGCCAGTGCCTAGTCCAGCCTTCAAAGCCATTTTGGATTTGTGTGTGTGTGTGTGTGTGGAATGGCCATTAGAGCTGTCATCGTATCCAGAAACTGACAATTAGTTCATGAACTTGCCACCGTGCGCTTACATTGACAGCACTGTACAACAACACAGTAAGGTATCATAACCTTGCCAAGGTTTTATACTCTGTTAAACACAGGTTAATAAAGGTCTTGTGGTTTGTTTTTTTCTGGTGAGTTATTGGTAAGGTACAAAGGAGTGATTTGCTGAAGAAGTGATTCTAGGAAGAATTATGGCATTAATACATATGTTCAGTGGAATGATATAAATGAAAACAGAACATAGGAAATATTTATCATAGTCTAAACTAGTGGCTCTGAAAATGTGGTCCATGGAAGCCTAAGGTCTCTCAGATGTTATAAAGGGATCCGCAAGGTCAAAACTATTTTCATAATAATTCTAGAAAGTTATATGGCTTTCTCACTGGATTGAAATTTCCATCACTGGTGGAAAAGAAGTGATGGATAAAACTGCCAGCACCTTAGCAGTAATCAAGGCAGTAACACCAAACTGCGTTAGTAGAGTTATTGCATTCTCCACACAACAATAACAACAGCAATGCTTGTAGTTTATTGGTAAAAACAAAACGACATCATTGATGGATTAGTAAAAATTATTAATTTCATTAGATCTTGACCATTGATTATAAGCCTTTCTGCTATTCTCTAAGATGAAATGTGAATACACATTAAGCCCATCTGCCACGCACCAAAATAGGATGATTGTCTCCAGGAAAAGAACTCGTGTGATTGTTTTAGGTGAGAACTGAACTTTTCCATGGACGACCATTTTTACTTAAAAAATGACTGAAAGATAAACTACATTTATTCAGAATTGTTTGGCAGATATTTTTCCAAAATTAAGAAAGTAGCCTGCAACTTCAAGGAAAACTAAATATTTTTATTAACAATGATAAAATTCAGGCTGTCAAGCAAAATTGGAAACTTGGAAAATTTTTGTCTTCCATTGTAGTTTGGCACCATCCCAATAGTTGATGAAATTTTCTGTATTGTCAGTGGTGATATTAATAAATGTGGGGGGTTTTGGTATTATATAATACAGTGTTTCAGCATTTGGAAAACTGACATAATCCAGTAACCAGTGTTTTCCAAATGATCAATGCATGATGTTAAAATCATGCATTAGTAGCAGATTCCTTCAATGGGAAAGATAGACCAATGAATTTTAATGCAACAGAACACAAAAAAGATCACTAATATTTTAATTTCCACATTCCAACTGCACTTTTAGAAATTCTTCAGTTTGGAGTTAGTATCAAAGGAAAATATGCACAATTATCTCTAAAGACCACTAAAATACTCCTCCTTTTTTCAACCTTATATTTCTGTAAATACTTTTCTGAAAATACTGAAATATTTTCTTCAAATACTTCAACCAAACAAGATATTGCAACTGACTAGATATATAAGCAGATACAAGAATCCAAATGTCTTCTTCTAAATCAGAGATTAAAACCAATTGCATAATGTAAGAAAATGCCAATTTTTCCACTAATTATTTTATAATTTGGGAAAATAAAGGCATTTTTCCTTAAAAAATATAATGTTTACATGTAATAGATTTATTTATATCTTAAATGAATTGATAGAGAAATGTTTTAAACTATTTTTCATTTCTAATGTGATAAATCATGATAAAGATAACCCATACAAACGAAAGTGTTTTAAATACTCAATAATTTCTAAATGCATAGTCTTGAGACCAAAAAAGATTGGACAGCAGTTCATCTAAATACAAAGTGATAAGAGACTACACTAGAGTAATAACATTTGTCTATAACTAAAAATTGAAGAGGAAGACTCAGAATGAGGTTCCAGATTTTAAGAAAGACATTTAGACCTATGAATCACTTAAACTAGCTTCTCAGATGAATTATTCAAAATTGAGTTGGACTCATAGATACCAGTTCAGGCCCTTAAAGGAATGAAGTACTTTTAGGCCAATTGTAACCTATTAAACAGAGTCTAATATTTCCAGTAATTCTGCTTGCTAACCTTCAGACCACACACGATATGATATAAAAGGTCAAAGATAAAGGATGAACTCTTTCATATTCAAAGTTGTCTTGCAAATCTTCTTTAAAGCAGATTCTCATTTTTCTATTTTACAGAAGAGGAAGCCAAGTATCAGGAAATATGAATACTTCATCTAAGTCGCAAGGAAGTGAATAGCAGAAGTGGATTTTGAGTGGCTTTTTTATTTAAAGTCTAGGCTGACCCTTTCTACTCCATCTGTCTCTCTCTTAGGTTTATCAGGTTGAGGTAGTTCTAAAGTTTTTCTTTTTTCTTTTTTGTTTAATTTTTAACACATAAATAAGGACACCTGTTCCACTTTACTGGATGTTTATGCAACAATACAGTAAACAAGGGTAATACTGCATCACAATACACTTACATTCTATTTAGTTATATACACAAAATATATATAAAATATCTGTAAAAATTTACAAAAAGTGCTCTTCTAATGAAATCTTGGATGTCTCCTGTTTCTCTGAGCTTCAAACCACCCCACTCCTGCCATCTGTAATATTTATGTCTATTTCCACATTAATAGGTGTTAATAGTGTGTGCCATGGACAGCCAGTCTCAGATAAATCAGGATGAAGCTATTAAAATAAGTGTGGGATGATGGCAATTATGTGAATTTTGAAATTTAAGGAAGCAGGATTTTTACCACTTGCCTAAATCCATCCTAGCTATTGGTTTGAAGCAAATATTATTGTGGAAAAAAAACGTATGATATGGGTTTGATATCGATGTTAAATTTTGACTGATAGATAAGTTTTTCTTCAATAGAAAACCTGGGTTAAGCAAGAAATATCAAGAAAAAGGCAGATTATTTCTATTTTATAGATAACATACAAAGGAAATTAAGCTTCATATGTTAGAATCCATGTTATAAAAAATAATGCTTGTAATAAATTGACTAATACACTTATTTCACCTCCTTTCATAAGAGACATAAGATTTCACAGCAAATTTGAGGTTACTCTAAAAGGAAATGTGTAATTATGGAGAAAAGGAAGTACACACTATAGGGAAAATATGATTTAATGAAAGCTGGAATTTGAGGGGTTTTTAATACTATATATTAAGTGGTATTAAATGGTTATTTCTATAACAGTTCTCCCCTAGGTTTCTCAAGCCTATCTTAAGGCATTTGAAAGAGAAATTAAATTTGTTCTGTGTTTTCCCAAATTGTATATTGAATAAATGTGAGATACTGAGTATAGGTGTTAATACAATTTAAGAAAATACATGAAATAATGTCCATAAAATCCTAAATTCAAATAGATATAATAGTTGTCCATAAGGAAATTTGAGTAAAAGTAATAAAAAAAGAAAACACCAAATGTCTGTTTAAAAATATTAATATATTTGAAGCACAAAGTTCAAATTTCTACTTCATACAGTGGTTATATTTTTCATAAAATAGAATGAACAACAAATAATATTTTTGGAAAAGGACAATGAACATCAGCTTGCTCTTTGACTAAGTCTAGAAGAAAAGTCACATAGCCAGTCAGTATGTCTATACATTCAAGTCCTGGCTGATTAACAGAATATACTAAGGTATAAAGGACAAAATATTATTATTAAAGTATTTATTAAAATGTTTTGTTTTTAAGCTGTGTCATTTTAAAAATCATTGAGATTATTTTAGATAATGTTATCGTTTTCTTCTGTTTGAGCTGCTAAAACAAATTACCATTATAGAAATTTGTTTCTCACAGTTCTGGAGGCCGGAAGTCTGAGATCAGGATACCAGCATGGCCAGGCTGTGGTAAGGGCCCTCTTCGGGCTGCAGACTGCTGTCTTCTCATTATATCTTCACACTGTAGAAAGAGCTAGATAGAGGGTTTTCTGGAGTCTTTCTTATAAGAGCAATAATCTCATTCACAATGGCGCTATCCTCATACACTTATTACCCACCCCAACGACCTCCTCTCCTAAAACCACCACATTGGGAATTAGGATTTCAACATATGTATTTGAGGAGGACATAAATATTCAGTCCATAATTATTTTTAATTAAATAAAAATATTATATATATATTTATTTAATTAAATATATATATATATATATATATATATATATATATATATATATATAGAGAGAGAGAGAGAGAGAGAGAGAGAGGAGGGAGGGATTCAGAAACCTTATTCTAGCGTATACAAAGCTAAGGTAAAAAAAATATATAAAGTAGGAAGCGTGCATGTAAACGATGACAAAATCACCATTCCAAAAGATCTTGTTAAACCCGAATCATGAATTGCATCTAAAAAGGTAATTTTAAAAGAAAAAAAAATCTATACTGTTGTACTCGGGTCCCTCTAAAACAACAACAATAAATTTGTAAGAGAAGAAAAACATGACTCATCGGGTATAAGAAGTAAGGTCCTGCTTTTGAAAACAATGGTCTCTTATCTTCTTCTTTTTTTTTTTTTTTTTACCTCTAGCACCTGGTCCAAAGTAGATCTTTAATAAGTATTTGTTGAACTGCCCCAGAGCATGTTTAGAGAATTTTGTCAATACTAAACTTAAGGAGAGTCAAGAAACCAATGTGAATTAAAAAAAAAAATGTAGTGGGTGAGGAAGGTACCTCCTAATACCTGTATTAGTAGAAAAGAAAGAGGAAATTTAGTATAGAATCTTCCTCAGCTTTCATTGGTCAGGCCAAACTCAAGGCACTGCTTTTAGCTCTGGATTTGTACCTTAGAGCAGATAAACTATAATACCAATACAAAAGAGGCAAAGCTACTGAAAGAACCCAACACTACATTTTATACGAAACAGCTGAAGGGAGCTAATGTTTAACTTTTAGAAGACATTACTAAGTTATTTTCAAATATATGAAATAATAATAGTAACAGTTTGCATTTATTAAACAACTTCTATTGCATTCAGTAGCTCATTTAATTCTGTTAACAAACATATAAGGTATTATTAACATTACTTTACTAATAAGAAAACTGTCACTCATTAAGGTAAAGTAACATACATAAACTCATACAGCTAAAAAGGTACAAGCCTAAGGTTCACAAACTAGTTTGACTTCAAGGCCAGGGCTCATTATGTTGTACCTATTTGCTGTTTACATAAAGTCACCTTAGACTGTGTCCTCAAGAGACTGACTAGTGATAGACAGATTTCAGGTCAATGTGAGTGAATTAATACATTAATTCATAGGACAGAATGTGGTAAGTTATTTTTATTAGTCTCTAGGAGATCTTTTTATACTTTTATTGCTAAAAGCATATCCTATAATGTAAAAGAATTAAAAATATTAAACACTGGTGAAATAACCTATGATTAATGAAGTTCACCTGTTTTTAAGGAAACGATAAAATTAATAGAATTAAATCTTTCTTCCACGCTCCCTCACCCACCACACTCCTTGCTCCCCAAAAGCATAACTTTCTATAACCAATCAGGGGTATTTAGTGCCAGCGTTTGTTGTCAAAACTATATACATACAGAAATACACGCATGTATAAAAATGAGAATTACTTTAAAATCAGTGTTAATTTTACAAAAAAATAAAAAGTAAAAACCTGACCCCGGTAGATTTATCAATTTATTTCTAAAACAGAAGTTTTTGTGGATTTAAGAGTGAGATATCACATTTACAAATGTATCAACATTCCTCAACCTTATGTGGATCACTCAGCTCCAGATGTCTATGAGATTCCTCCTGGAATCTCTACACTGGAAAGCAGACTAAATTAATGCAAATGGTGTTTGGTTTTGATAATGATCTACTGCAAAGCACATGTCCACATAGAAAGTTGGGAGTTAAAATGGATAATTAATAATTTCAAATGGATCTATGGAATTTAAGATGTGGAGGTTAACCATTATCTTCTTTTTTCTTTCCCCGGAACCTCCTGGTTTCTGGAACCAGTCCTGGTGCCTCTTCCCCATCCAGATAGAAATGAGATGCAACTAGAGCTTCTACTCCAGGAGGAATTAGGGGAATATACAGGAAAGGGAATAGGTTTTCCTCCACAAAAGTTGATGTTTCTCATTTATATTTCCGAGAAAGGATCACTCTTGTTTCAGGCAGCTTTGAAGAGTTGGAAACCCTCATTTACCGATATGAAAAACACAGTTACCGTTTTGAGGATGTGAGACCAGGAAGACTAAAGAAGAGAAATCTGTGTCCCCTGCCCCTTGATCGATTGTGGTGGGCGGCAGGGATTGAAGAGGGTTGGGGTGTAAGGGTTGCTTGGGTTTCATGAGGCCAATGTCTTTCCCGTCATAGGATACAGAGAAAACAGAGCTGGGAAAATAGAGTGATGACAGGCAGCCCCCCGTTCCCATGCTCTACTACTGCCAAAAACTGTCTGTCCGTCTGTCTCCCCACCCCTTCCTTCCAGCCCCCTTCCCCTTTCTGCCCCTCTTTAGAGGTGTTGGCACAGATGAGTGCCAAGTGGGGAGAATAACTCGTTGGATCGCTTTGCGCAAAATCCACCCCTGGTCTCTCCTCCCTCCCCTCCAGCCTCTGGATCCCGCACAGCCCTCCCTCCCCTCCCCCTCAGCGGTGCTGGACTTGGAGATGTGCCTCTGTACTACCAAGGTAGGAGGGGGGCTACAAGCAAAGGATGTCAGATGCTCAGTTCTTCCCCGTCTGCCTGACGCTCCCCTCTGGCTCCGCCAGGGTTGGTCTCTGCAAGAACTAGCAGAAGCCGTGGCCGCGGCGAGAGGAAGCGTCTGAGGCGCGTGGCACCAGAAAAGTCCCGGAGCTCGGGTGACCGCACAGCGTGGTCCCGGCCGGCCGTCAGCACCATGGACAGCGGCGCCGTCCCCAGGAACGCCAGCGACTGCTCCGACCCCTTCGCGCGCTCCCCGAGCTGCTCCCCGGCACCTGGCCCCGGCTCCTGGGGCAACTTCTCCCACTTAGATGGCAACTTGTCCGACCCGTGCGGCCCGAACCGCACCGAGCTGGGCGGGAGCGACAGCCTGTGCCCTCCGACCAGCAGTCCTTCCACGATCACGGCCATCACCATCATGGCTCTCTACTCCATCGTGTGCGTGGTGGGTCTCTTCGGAAACTTCCTGGTCATGTATGTGATTGTCAGGTAAGAAAGGCGCCAGGACTCGGAGCGGTGATTTCAGTGGCTAATAGGGGCATAAAGGGACACTAGAGGCCCCAGGCAGAGAGTGTTTGGCGGGAGGATGAGAGAAAAGAGGTAAACAGGGGAGAATGTGGGGAGACAGTGAATAAGAGTGGTTGTTGTTGGAGTGCAAAACCCTACTTTTCCATTCCCCCTTCCCTCCCGTTGATAAGAAGAATCCAAAATTTTGGGGACAGAGAAGTTGCTTTGGTGAAAGATATAAAGCTCTGACCAAAGGGAGAAAAAACCTTGCTCTATCTTAGAGCTCGCTTATACTGAGCCAAGAAGGGCTCTTGGGTGCAGAGTTCGACAGTCCCTTTGACAGAAGCTGTGGAAACAGTAATTTGTGAATAATAGAAGAGGAATTCTAGTTCATTTTCTCTAATTGAGGGAGGGGGGCAGGTCTCCTTCTCAGTTCTTTTCAGAGCTGAACCTTGGCAGCATTCCATGTCCTGCCAGTTGCTTTACTGTACCACGTCCCCACCCTCCTGATCTTTTGTCATAGTAGCCCTTACCCCACTCCTTCTTCCATCCCAAGGCCGCGCTTGTAGGGGAAGTTTCCCTGGTGTCTCCACAGCGCTGCTTTGTTGTAACAAATATGACAGCTGTGTTGCCTAGACCAGCTGCAGATCTAGAGAGCTCTGAATTGGGAATAAGGAAGGTGGATCAGAAGTGCAGGGTGTGACTGTATTTCAATGTCTCCAAAAGAGGGAACCAGATAGGAGTGACCAAAAGCAGCACAATTCTGTGTTATAAACCATTATTATATAGGAAGTTGTAATGGTTGCTCTTAAAAAATAAAAAGTGTCTTTATCTGAGGAAATTATTTCAAAAGAATTTGTGTCAATTTTCTGCTTCCCAGATTACTTGGCAAAGAGTGTGCAAGTCCTCAGTATTAGCTGAGACTGATGTAGATTGTGTCAGTGTTGATGTGTATATTCAAATCCTACATGTTAACATTAAATAATATATATTCTATTTTGCTAAAGTAGGTAATAATTTTAATACTTTAAAATGGTCCTTGATTTAGGATTTTCTTCCTACTAGGGGATCAATGTGTTCTATGCATGTAGTGAACATGGAATTTTCATATTTAGCTACAATATTTGCTTCATCTATTCAGCAAATATTATGGGTTTCAATGGAGCTCTTTAACCACTTAACAATCCATTTTCCCCATTATGACTTCATTATTAAGGTGCTGCAAGTTGTTTATAATTGACTTTTTGTGCTTATATGCATGATTTCTTTAATTAATGATTATTAAAGAATAATATTGATTTCCTTGATCTTTTGATGAGGAATAAGATAAATAGTGTCTCTGAGAAAACAGCACCATCTATTGAGAAGAAGGCTAACAACAGAAGGTAATGCAGGAAGAGAATCAATGGAAGATTTCATTTTTATAAATATTTACTGTATATAATCTAATACAAAGATTCACATCAAAGATAAAAACTAAGGCTCATTTTGCAGCTACGATGATAAAAATTATCATTATCATTAAAGGCCTACATTATGAAGGGAAAATATGTTTCTCATTTTTCTTAAGAAAATTTATTAAATTACAAGCTTACAGAACAAAAACTGACCCTAAAGATTAACTATGTTAGGTGAGTAAACTGAGGCACCAAAAATATAAAGGATTTCCCCAAGGACAGATAGTTAATTAGTTCAATACCACTGAATCCCTCTTAGCCAATGTAATTTTCTTTTTATTAGAGTAGCAAATCATGATTTGAGTTAATTCAACTAAAAGATTGACAGAGTAGGTTTAGTTAGCACTAATAAAAGGAAAAAATAAATGTCCTCCATTTTATGTCTGGAATTATGGAGAATAAAGGATGAATCAAAATTACCAAAGCATCTAGAAACCTTGCCATCTGAAACATAATATTTTGTTCCCTTTTATTGCTTCTCTTGGTATTTTCCTTCATCATTGTTCTCCCCTCTAGTGTTTGCTTTTCTATAGAGAGAGAACCAATACAGTAGCAACTGGCTGTGAAATAAGCAAGTTGGTCTTATTTCAGCATTTAAGAGATTGCTGGTTAGGTGAGTTTGTTTTTAAAGCACTACCTCTGACCACTTGATGACTTGGAAAAGGATGGTGACATTTTACCTTACTGAGAACATGGTATTATGCTTCACTTTTCTGTACTGAAAGTTCTACCAAAATGCCAGGATAATTTCAAAGGTCACCCAAACATCAACCTGTGGTCAGTTGGGTGATTAATCCAAGGTCAAGTAACCCTGTGAAAATATGATCGTGAAACAGAAACAAACAGTTCATTGACCAACGGAGTGATGAGGAAAGTATCTGCGATGGAAGAAAGTATGTCTATTTAGCTGAGAGTATTTAACTGGGCTTTCTCCAGGCTGTGGTGGTTTCACTACAAAATGATCAGTTTGGTGATGTTATTGTCCCTGTTATAAAGACGAGTATAATGCTGCATCTATTAAAGTATTGAGATAAAATTCTCCTATTATTTTAAACTCAACAAATAATTTTGAATGGTCAAATAGTTACAATTTTCTAACCAGATTAAGGTAATGTTTATTACAACGTCTTAAAACACTGAGTGAATCATTAGGGTCAGATGACTATGGCAACAAAAACAACAAAAATAACTGGAAATACAACTGCTGAGATTAATGCTTTCCTGCTCTGTGTCTCAACTCGGTCATCATTGAACCTTCATGAACAACATCATTCAAGAGCATAACTTAAGCAGGATTCTTACACAGCGCTGCTCTAAGGAGAATACAGGAGGAAGAGAGATGCTGTCATATGATCTAAAGATTTAAAATCGGAATGTTAAGTGATAACATGTTATAACTGTTCATTACCTGAAAGCTTTTTTGGTTTTAGAGAAGAGAAATCCTTGCAGGATGATAGTATTATAAAAATTACTGCAAAGATTCTGTAAAATATGGTGATAAAGATATTACAAAATGTAATATCTTTTAAAATGTAATATCATTTAAAATAGGATGGTAGTATATTAATCTGAAGAATATTTAAAGAAAAAACGAAGTTCAAATAATACACAAAGTTCTAATTACTAGGTATGTTTCGCTTATTGAAAATATTTCACCAAAGCATAGAATCAATCATAACTGTAAAAAACTGATATAATCCCACATGTGCTTATTATGTGAGATTTTTTTTCAAAATAATTTTTCTGTGTAGTCACGGACATGGCCTATGCAGACACTGCTGAAAAAAAAGTAGTGGGTTAGAAATGGTTAGATTTCTGTGGGTTAAATTAACCATCGTTACACATACAGTTACAATGAAGATAGCCAGATATTGCTTTCATTTTTAACATCATTTCTTAAATTGACTAGCTAAATTCTCAGTATGACTAGTTATCAGAGAAGGACAGTTAAATATATGTGAAGTGTTATTGTTGTTTTTCTTTCACTAGAAAGTATTTCTGATTGTAAAACAAGAGCTATGAGCTTATACTTGCTCTATATACTAAATATTTGATTCAGGTTCAAATTATAAATTAATCAGTCATACCTCATTGAAACAGAAGGACAAGCTTTTTTTTACTTAATTCAGATTAAGGAGCTGAGAAAATAAGGATTAATAATGTCCTCTTTAATTTAAGGGTATATATGTATGTATTTGTATACATACATGTTGGCATATGTGTATATATAAGTATATCTACAAATACATACATACATATGAATTAATTTGAATGCATAAATCAATCGATATGGTTACTAGTAATTTTTAGAAAGTAAAAAAGTAAGCCATTTGAAAAGCTCAAATACTTACAAAGCTCAGTTTGTTTTTTTAAACTATGAAATATCCTAGTTAAAAGCTGGATGTAAAGAAAAATAAACTACTAAATAAAATTCTGTTCTTAACAGAACGGTTTGCCATCCAAACGTGAGAACTGAAACTGCATGCCTTTTGCTTCACGATGGAGAGCGTGCACTATCAGCTTTACAGCGGGGGGGACTGTGACTGCCCTCCCCAGGCAGCTGCTCATGCTGTCAGGACCACCCCTTCCTCAGTGGTCCTCAGGGACAAAACTGCTTTTAATCCCTGACATTGTAAAGGGCGCCTTTGTCATTGGCATAGGGGTATCACTGAGTTTCTTTTTCTTCTCTCCTTTCTTTCCTAAAAGAATGAACTTGTATTTTGTTGAATATTTCCAACATAAAGGAATGTATAGGGAATAATATTAGATTCTTCACCTTTAAAAATTATAAATACATATATAGTTCGGGTAATTATATGTACCTCTAGGAATATATAATACATATTACATACTATAGATAATAATGTATTCTATTTATATAATACATCATTACATATAATTTATATAGTTTATAACACAAAATAATGTACTCATATGATACATAATTATAAATCATAATCATACATAATATGTATTATATATTATATATATAAGAAGCCTTTTCTCTTCTCCCTTCATACTCCCTGTCCAGAGACTATGACTATGGCAAATCGGTGGTTAGCAATCACATGCATATTTTTAAACTTTTATTTCACATGTGTTTCTCCAAAGTATAATCTTTAAGCATGTTCTTCAAAATGTTTATAGTGAATATTTATATTTTACATGAATATTAATGTAAATACATAATTTCACTATTTGCCCAGAGATTTTCTAGTTCCAGCAGATCAATGATAGACACAAGATGTAAAACAAAACAACATAAAAGCAAACAAACAAAACCCCAGGCCCTTAAGTCTCCTGAATACTTTTATCTCTAAATATGTGTTAAAAATTATTATAAATATGTTTCCAAGTGTTTTCAAAACTAATTTATACTTGATTAATATTTATATATAATATTCAGAGAAAAACATTTTTAGGAATGGCTGCAACAAGTAATCTGTTCATTAATATTACCCAGGCATAATTTCTCTACTTCTAGGAAGGAAATAAAAAAATAATTGGTTTCTATTTCAAAAAGTCATTCAAATAATATATGCTAATAATATTTACTTGGGAATTTTGAACATCTTGGAGAACCCCCTTATACAAATAGAGGTTGAAAGTGTTATTTCTTTTAGTATTCCACTTTCGGTATTAATTGAAATCAAGTTGTTTAGGTCCTCAGGAAAAGGTAAACTCCTTTCAATGAATAATATCCAACAATATCACATTTTAAAATATATCAATGAAAATACCAAGACTAAATGTTGTGTGAAATTTAAAAATGTGAGAATTTCATATTTTTATATCTTCAACCCTCGCAAAGTTTAATGTTTATTTAACTGAAATGATGATTTATGACAGTAGTCTCCAGACTTGTTCTTAGCTGGAAACTTACTTCAAGAGCTTGGAAGCCAATATAAAAATTAAAAATTAAAAATTAAAAAAAAAAACAGATCAAAGAAGACCTGTTCAGGATTAATCATGTGTTGGGACCCAAGAGCAGAGCTCAGCTGTCACCTCCAGCCCACCCTCCACTGCTGTCCCCAAGGCACCTGCACGGAATTTCTAGGGCTCCCTTAGGCAATATTTTAAAATGATGGTTTTCATATTGTTTCAGACCATTCTTGTGCCCCACCTCTTGTCTTGCAGCTCACTTTTTACTTCAGTGATGGGTGGGGCAGTCAGTTTTACCCCAATGTCACTTGGTGACACCTTGCTACATCTATATTCCTCAACTTTGCCCTGGACTTTCTCTGATTCCACAGCCCTGCACAGACGTCAGCCTGGCACTCACGTGTGAGGAAGTGCGACGAAGGTGCCACCCCATAGAACAACTCCTGACCAGGAAACAGGAGCCTGTGGACAAATGGTCTCCTCTCCTTCCCCGTCCCCTTTAGTGCCCAGTTCTGCACAGACCACAGGCACGTTAAAAAGTCTGGTCCGCATGGTGACCGTTTCAAGGACATGCTGTATGGCCTTTCCCATCTCACTCCCTCAATCCCCCACGTCCGTGTCCTGCAATCGCTCTCTGAAATGATCCCCCGACACACCAGCTCGTGTCTCCGAGTTGGCACATGCATTCTGATTAATAAATTGAGCTTTATGGACTCATTGAGTTTAGGTTTTTCTTAGCAATTAGAAATTTTTGTAAAAAATTCTGATAAGTAACCCTATTTTGAAATACCCAGAAAATTCATAAACTTAACTTTTCCCTTCATTTTTTTTTTTCCTATTCTGGATTCAGGAAAGACTGTACTACCCTGGCTTCCTGGACAGGAAGTAGGCAACAGTCGCAAATACTGGTCAGTTTACTTCTTGAGCTCAGGGCGATGGCAGCAACAAGGTCTTCGATATGTAAAGGAAATAAGGTCTCCCATGCCTTTTTAAAGACAAACTGAAGACAGGAACTACCCTCCCCTTCTCCACTGATTCCAACTTGTATAGTAACTATAAGAGCACTTACAATAACTAAGATCAAGAAAAATTTAGGGCCCTCAAAATAACCAGAAACAAAAGAGACAAGACATGCATATACTAGAAGCAACATGTGATGATTTTGTCTTAACAATTCCTTCCCTCTGCTGCCCTTTCTTGCTTCAAACCACCTTATCTCTTTCCCCCACTAGTTCCTCAGGCTGAGGGTCCTTGAACAAGATAGAATTCAGAAAAGCTCTCCCTTGGCACAGGGTGCCAGTGTCAGTCAGAGGTCAATGTCCACAGTTTTGTGCCTCAGTCTCTTCATCCATTAAATATGTTAATTAGACTAACACTTTTAAAGTCCTTTCTAATAGTATGAAGATTTCCTATGGCAACTTCAAAGACAGTTTCTCCATAATTTTTCCAGCTATATTGCTTAGAGGAAAAGTAATCTCCTACAAAATTAAATAATCTAGGTTCCAATGTCATCTCACCCTCTCGATCCTCAGTGAGCTGATGTAGATTCTGTCAGAAACTATGGAGCTGCCAGGTATTGGAGTGACCAGTTAAGACAATGAGCCAACCTGAAAGTCACTGTCAAGCTATTACACATTTACTGCAATGGTATAAGCACCAAGTAGAGCAGAAAAGGGAGCCAGCTCCCCAGTTTCCATTTTTCCCCACAAAAAGGCACCAGGTCACAGATATGGAGGGAAGGGAGTCCCTGTCATACTGCACAAGGAGCCCTGAACAAAGAATCCTGCTGTTTTAGGGACTGGGGGGTGGGGGGCAGGGCGGGATAGAGGAAGGGCTAGGAGGGGAAAGTACTGAGTCAAGGAAGAGAAGAGTTTCTTCAGGGACCGCTGATCAGGATGTCTCAGCACAGACACCTGGGAAGGACCTGGCCAATACCCCCTCAACAGGAGGCTCCCAAATGGCTGTATTCGGGCTAGGAACGCATACACACATCGGAGTACAGTTGGTGGGGATGGGGCAGGGGCATGAGTCCTTGACCACAACTCCCTCCAGGCTGTGTACCAAGTCTGGTTAGAGGGCAGCTTTCCCCCAGGAACCTTCCAGGTAAAGCCTCTGTAATTGCCTCTGGCTGGGCCCCAAAGATCATGCAAAGGATTTTGACCTGGACCCGGACTTCTCACATTCAGCTAAAACCCTGATCTATCTCTTTTTCATTCTTTCTTCTTAATTCATGGGGAGATTGCTCTAATATTTGCTTTTGGAAATAAATCATATTCTGGATGTTGCATTCCAAAACTATGGTAGAGAGTGGTCCCACCAATTCTAACCAAGCGAACATTTGTCAACCAATGGGGAAGACGGGAAAGGGCCCCTCCATACGACAGAACATGTGATGGGTTCTCACTAATGAGAGAGAGATTGGTCTGTTGTAAATATCATTTTCTGTCCAGGCAAGACTGTTATCAAGTACAGTTTGCTTTTTTAATTCAATCATGTGTTAGCTTATCAGTTGCATACAAGTAGGTGTCCTAAAGTGAATCAAATAGTAACCATTCAGATTAACTAAAAAGTATTTGTCTAATTTAAATGGATGTTTGACTACATTAAACCAACCTGACCTATTCACTGTCATGAAATAAACTATATATCAATATTAATTTCCTTTATATTTTTTCTTTACTTTTCTGTTTCCCCCATCATCACTCTACTTTTTTCTATCAAAACCCTTTTTATTCTTCAAATCCCAATTTAAATCCATTCCTCTTTGCAGTCTGCTTAGTATACTCACACAACCAACTTCTCCACAGTGCAACCTTTAATGTTTGCTACTTTGCAAAATAAATAAATAACAACGGTGCATTTTCTCGTGGCTTTCCAGAAGTCACTTGATAATACTTGAAGACTTAATCTACAACTGTCTTTCTATGTTAGCTAAGAAATTCAACATTCCTAAGTTGAGCAATAGAACTGTACATCTTTGAAATACTGTGGAATTCAGTGTTCAGCATTTCAAATATACCTCAGGACATTCGAATGTAAATCCTAATTAGAACAATGCTCTCAATGCACTACTTTGTTCATGAGTATTTAGTCTTTATGAGTTAAGACATGAAAATTAATCTGTGCTAGAGGATTTATGTCAGCAAATGATAAAGTTAAACCCACACACAAATTATGTGCATATATACAAACTTTGAATAGACACTACATTTTTACTCTTAAAATTTAAAGATAGAAAGTAAAATTTTAAAGAATGAAAACATAAAAAGTTAATACAATTGGTTCTCATTATTTATAATAGTTCTGTTTCATAAAATTACTGTGACTTCTATAAATTTATTTTTGTAGTAGTTCTTCCAAGATGCTAGCACTATGAAGATGTAAATGGCAGGCATGTAAAAATTAAGCTCCTAAAATATTTCTCATTAATGGTAATGACAAAAATAATCAAATTTCTAGCTAGTATTTTAAAAAATAATTTTGCCTAATTTTAGTTGATTTTTAAGAAAATCCATGTATTCAATTATCAGGAAAATAATGATGCCATATTTTCTTTTGTTAACATATTCTACGAGGATGACATGATTCTTTATTCAGTAAAAAATGCTCATCTACGTTTTAGTTTACTTGATTATATAATGCAAATTATCCCATGATCAGTTTTGCCAAATTACTTCCTTTTCACAACCTAAGATGGAAAACAACCAAGCTAATTGTCACATATAAAATAAAATGTGAGGCAATTCTCAGCTGACAGGCTGGAAAAAAGAAGTGGTGGGCCAGAACTGGCCCATAAGCTCTCATTTGCCAAATCCTGGTGCCGAATGGCTACATACAATGTATGTACCTGGAGGGGTCATGACATAAAAACACACCACTTCCTTTGGCAGTTTTGATTACATGTCGTTGTTCTATAGATGGAAACAAAGCATTTTTGTAAAGATAACCTGGTACCATCTTGGCAGTGGTTTTCAACATGAGCAAACAGCCGTTCATGCAGATCAGAAGAATAGTGATCGATTATTGTGACAGAGGAGCTGCTTTCCTGAAACTGATGTTGAAGTTGGGTTAACATCGTAATCACACAAGATTGTTTCTCTTTCACCCTAGGTCCCTCATTGTCAACCCCCCAACTCTTCATTTGACCCAGATGATTTGCAACATTTCATGACTGCCCTTAACCACAGATTACGGAGTTAGTGTTGAGAAGAGAGCATTTCTGAAAATTTTCCTCTATTGAGAAAGATTTGTGGTTATCTTCAATCAGTGCAATTTGCTAGCTTTCTCGCAGTATTTTCATGTTCCATCATTTGTACCTTTCAGGAAAAATTGAAACCATCATCTACAAATTCACATTAACTTCTTAGCAAATATAAAACCTGTTTTCAAAGACACCTGTGCCTACCTACCAGCCGCTCGGCACCCAATCCCATGCCCCCAGAGGGTGACTGACAGCTTCATTTCATTCCACTTCTCTTTAGGCCTTTTTAAGCACAAAAGCTCACAGCTTGGATTTTTTTTCTCTTCTTTCTGACTCACATAACTTGCTCATTTTTTTAAAACTTTGCTGTCTGTGGTTCATAACGGTCACTTTGAAAAATGTTATTCCCTGTGTGTCAGAACTCAGGCTGTGCAGCTGGATAAAGAGGACTCCGGCAGGCCAAAGTGTCCTGTGGTGCTTGCAATCCTTTGGCTTCATGTCCATGGTTTTCCATGGTGACTTCCTAAAGACTCAATGAGATTTCATCCCTGCCTGATTCCACATCTTTAATTTAGACCCCAGCCATCTCCAAATGACTATTTCTTTGACCTGTGGTGCTCAGAAACCTTTCCAGTGTACGGGAATTCTTTAGATTAGCCAGATGGCCATCAGGTATAAGTTTGCAAAAAAAGCCAAGTTAAGGAGAGTTTTTACTGGATCATATATGTTCAACTGATGAATGGTACCATTCCTAGCATCTCTTAAATGATAAGTGGATTTAAGCTCTACAAGGAACCCAGACAGGATAAAATGAATAATAAAATGTGAATTTCCTTCCAATTAACTCACAGAACATCAGAGCTACAGCATAAAATAATGATGCAGTTAAAACTCTCTTCATAGTGGGCATGATGGAGTGAATGAAGTATTAAACCTGCCACAAGAAGACTCATGTTTGAATCTCTGCCCCTTACAAGTTATCATGGTCACATAGTCTCCCTAAATCACACAGTTAATTTTGCACTGAAAGAATAACAATCATATTTAATTTCCCATGGATTTTACAAGGTGTGATAAAAAAAAAAATACAGTGATGGTGACTGCTGCTGAGTGCCATCCAACAGAAAGACAGGGATCTTTGATACAGAAAGTGGCACATTATCGAAACGTAGTGACCGTGTGTGACAAGTTTCAACTTGTTTGGTGCAGTCAGTTGTGAGCTATCATTGGGAGAAGGTGTATTTTAAAGTGTGCCATAAATTATGGATCATAAACAACGCATTAACATAAATGTTTGTCAAATGAAAACATCACAGTGTGTCCTCACCCACCTTACTCACTGGATCTGGCACAGTGCGACTTCTGGCTCTTCTCCAAAGTCAAAATGACCACGAAAGGTAAACGTTTTGAATCGATTCAGAACATCAAGGCAGCCACTAAAGACATTCATGAAAGAGGACTTCCAGAACTGCTTCAGAAGGTGGCAGAAACAGTGGGATAAGTGTGTTTGAAACAAGGGGGAGTATTTTGAGGGGGATTAATGGCAATGTGTCTTCTACTGTAAAAGATTTTTTTATTTATACATTCACCATGTTTTTTTTTTATCACACCTTGTAGGTCCCAATTAGAGAACCTCTACAGGAATGTATGGTAAACCCTGAAAATGCCACATGGAAGTAAGAAGTTCTCCTACTTGTTTCCTTCCCACTGAGAACTTATCTTCCGTCCCACTAGGCTACCACCATTAGCAAGTGGGATCTCAAAGTTTACCCCATGCTTTTGCCTTCCCATAGGTCAAATATATTATCTGTTATAATATTTTGAAAAAACAGGTCATTCTTTGGAATCACAATTATTGCAGAGGCAAAGCAAGGCTGCCCGTGTGTGTCACTGTTGTCATTCTTCATTCCAGTCAACTCCTTCCCAATACACTGGATCATTCCAAAATCATCTTGTTGGCAACCATGGTGATATGAAGAGAATTCTAAGGACAAATAACTTCAATTTCTTGGCTCTCCATTGATAAGTTCTTTTTATACTGCCCAATAAATTGAGTGGAGAAAAAGGACAAAAACCAATTTTTTTTTGAAAAAAAAAAAAGCTATTTTTGTTACTTAAATGTTTCACATTTAAATTGGTATTATAGTCAAAGCATCTAAAATTGAATCTAAGTCTCAATGCTGACTGCATGTATTGAAACTCCTTTTTCCCTAGCAGAGAATTTCATTTGGATTAGAAGAAATAATTTATAATAATGCTCTTCTCTAAGCACTAGCTTTGAGAATTTAGGCATCTAAAATGCTATCCCTGTGATAAGTCCCAGCTTCTGTTATCACAGTAACACTCATCACAGTGAAAATAGTCAAAAAGAAGGCTCTTGATGGAGGATAACTTAATGATGAGACAGTGAGTTTGTGTGTCTGTCTTTCCTAACATGCTCATTATGGATTTTTCCAGGACTTGGAAAATACTGTCAACTTTCTAACTCAGAGTAATACACTCTATAAATAAAGCAAGCACAAGGCAGCAAATGACATCCTTGAAGGGTTGAAGTGTCCCTGTTCAAGTACAGATTTTGTGTAGAATAAGGAGATCAATAAAAGAGAAGGTCTTCTTGGCTTCTGAGCATTTTTTCACTTGAAACACCGGGTTCCATGCCAGTGAAAGGTTAAGTATTATGTGGGGGAGTATTAAATGTTAATTGGAAAATGCTGCTGGCAGTATAACCTGAACATCAGAACCCAATTGTGCCTGCCAAGAAGAACAAGGGAAATTATTATCAACATTATAATTTCATACTTACTCAGTCGCCATCATCTCTGAAAAGGAAACCACATGGGTTGAATGAAATTAAGTATGAGCATGCTTTTGATGAGGTTGGTGATTCAAGGCCACTAAAATAAAAAGTCCTATTAGTAGTCATTAATAGAGATCTTTCAAATTGTCTTTCCTTCTGATGAGGAAGGGAGGCATATTTTGCTTCTTTGTAAAATAAACAAAACATCTATCTAAGGAATAAAGATAACGCCTTCAAGTTTTAAAAGATCTCACCTTTCTTCATTACACTGAATAATTTTATTTTCCTAAAATGTTTTTGAGTATAAATAGGGAAAATTGTTAATCAAATTAATACTAAAGACAATAAAACTGAGACTCATTTTTTTTAATTTGTTGTGTTTGTTGAACACTATGTACAAAGCACTTCCCTAGGAGCTCCAGCTATACTAGTGAAAATACATACAGTCCTACCTCTTTATAAAACTACATTCTAGTAGACAAGAAAATTAAACCATTTCACCAGTTGATAAATGCCAAAGATTGGATATAATTAATCCAGTGCTCTCTAACCCCACTATCAACAAACACAATTCACAAAGGTTTGTTACAATTACTGTACTTCATCTTCATGCATCCTCAAGCCCAACAATGGGATAACTTCTGATTTGTCTCCATTCAGTCTTCCAAATTTTGTTAAGGGTATTACTTATGTCTCAGACAAGATAGAGAAAAATGAGGGTAGGGGGTCTCAGTTAATTTACATTAAACAATAAAAGGAATTCTATCAACCATAATTTACAAGTATTTCTCAAAGCCAATATTTTATAAATAGGAAGGATAATGCAGTGGAATGGTAGAATCCTGAATAAATGGGATTCAGAAGAAGAAAATATTAGGAATCCAGGACATTTATTTGCATGTCACTCTACTGAAATGATGGCCATTCACTTCTGACTACATTGTCACATGACCACAGAAAGCTTAAGATGGATATAAGACCTGAAACTTCTGTTCTTAAAATCACTGTCTTTTTTTGTGCATGGAATTTAGAAGGTAAGTGTCAAGGAGAAATGGATGCCATCTTTGGAAAAAGGATCATTACTCTGAACAAAGAAGTTTTCTGCCTGCAAACAAATAAATAGGTCACATTTCCACAGAAGACATTGGTGCATTGGTATATGAGTCAATGCCACAAAGTATATATTAAAACATATAAATGGGGTATATCAAAGGATAGCATAGAGATTATAGTCAATAATACTGTAATAACGATGCCAAGTGGGTACTAGACTAATTGGAAGGATCACACTTGTAAATTATATAAATGTCTAACCACTATGCTATATATCTAAAACTAATAAAATAATATTGAATGTCAATTGTAATTAAAAAATAAAAAAATAAAGTATTTATTGCAAGTTACTAAATTACTACATGTTAGATTCCATATTGACAATCCTTAAATACACTGTTTTAAAAATTGTCATCCTACACCAACCGTTTAAGAACAGTACCAATATTTTCCAAGTTTTATAGATGAGGAAAATAGAACTCAGGAATTTTAAATAATAGGCCTAAGTTTGTCCAGCCAATAAATTATGGTACTACGATGTGAATCAAGATCTATAGGACCTTAAAACAATGATTTTCAAAACTGTTATGTTTCATTGCATCAAGGTGAGATTTTTTTCAAGCCAGTTATTGAGGCTTCACTAGGATAGCGGATTGGCTCATTATCTTAGTTTCTATTAATATATCTTACTTCCCAGACTGTTCCAAATTGATAACCTGTTCATAAATTTTTCTTTATTGATAGGTGTGTCCCCATTGAAATAAGAATGAAAGAAATAGGAAATCTGTCACCTTACAGTTCTGACTGTGGGGTTTTTCCTTCATATTAATCTGTGACACGCTGAACTGAACTTATGTCTCTGAAAAATTGGATCTAGGTCTCTAATTTAGTTTATCTTTAATTGTGAACAAAATAGAATCCGTTAATTATTTGTGGAACTTCTAATTACAAAAACTCAGTGGTGATCTAAAAGTGTGCTCACACTTTATCACTAAGAGCATAATTGTATACTGTGACCCGTGTAGGCTAATAATTCGTATCAATAAACTGATCAAGAAATCATCAGTGTCCAGACCCAGTGCTGAGACATACAGTTAGAGTGAGACTTCCTGTGTCTATTATTCAGCCAAGGACTGCACTATTTTCATATTTTCATTTAAATCAGTGATCCTTTTCTACTTTTTGAGAGGAAATTTCCAATTTGGGGAATGTAAGCTTCTTGAGGGCAGAGACTGTCTTTTTTTTTCACTCCTCTGTCCCCAAACTTAAAAAGTAACAAATAGTCACAGAACACAGTGTGCCTGAAACGTTTCAGCACATTGAATTCATTACACCATTACATTAATGCTAGATTTATTTCAGCCCTCTGTATTTCAGTGTCCCAATGCTAGTTTGCAAAAAGAATCTTTTAGGTCATTGTTCTTCGAGTTAACAGTCGAAGAAAGTTGGAATTCCAGAAAGTAAAATTCCCGTTGAAGAGGTACCTATGGTTACTTTGGAGTCAAAGATAGTTTCTGTGGTTATTTTCCACATTCATGGAGTTTATGCCTTGTCCTTCATCAACTCTATTGTACCAAGGAATCCAAATGGGAGAGAGCCAGGGGCAGATAATAGCGATTGAGAAAAAAAAATGAATCTGGAACAATTCATTCTGGAAAAATCCAAGAAGAATCAATCTGGAAGAAAACATACACCCTTACTCAAGGATTTGGCTAAGGATCCATGTAATTAAATTCAAAGAGGGGCACGCTACTTCATGCCTTTGTCCTCTCACTGAGCGAAACCCCAGGTGGAGTGGTGAGTCAGCTGGAATTACTGCCAAGCAAAAGCAACTGAGTTCGTCAGCACTACCCCACAGAGCCCAAATAAAGTGAACAATGGCAAAGGCACAAAAAAATCCTTCTTTCTCACTCCTGGCTCTTACCTATTACTACTCTCTCTTTGCTTCTCAACTGGCTGATGGAGTCACTCATGGGAAGTATGGACACCTAGCATATAGGAATGCCACGACAAATTCTTCCCGTAGACTCTGCTCCAGGCCTTTCCACCTTCCATGCCTTAGAAGCAGCTTGGAGAGCATGAGATAACCAAGAAGATTATCATTAAATGGAATTCTACTTCTTGTATCCACATGATGGACTGAAAACTGACAAACAGGTGGAAGCAGAGCTCTTTGTGTTGAGATTTTTTCCCCCAAAAAACCGTTGTATTTATGAATTCCCAGAAGAGGAAAGATGAGGTGATAAAAGCCATAATTTCAGGGGAACAATAAAGTGGGGTTCTTCTCCCAGGAAATGGGAAGAAAGAAACCACAGGCAATGAGCAACAGATTCATCCTAACCATATATCACATAAATGGTCATACTGGATGGCAAAGGAACTGTGTTGGTCTCTACTATAGACCAACCATTTAACAGACATTTAAAAGCATAATGTTTATGTGGAGAAGAAGTTCTATTTCACAGAGCAAACAATAAGCCGGCAATGAAACTTGGTAATTCCTATCAGTAAAATGGGTAGTAAAAGTTGCCAATTTAAATGTATTTAACAGAGGTTTGTATTTGTCTCTGGAAAACAGATACATGATTGACTAATTGGAGAAAACTGTATTTAAATTTATTTCTGAAAAACAGAAAATAGGCTTGAGGGTCAGCTCTCTACTAAGTCCTTGCTGCCACCATCAGAGGCAAAATCCTCAGCAGCGTGAACCAGCCATCTGACCCTGACAAGCAATTCACTATTTTTGTGACACTCTCCATGTAATGAAACAAATTTTAAATAATTGCAGCTTTCCTAACACCTAAACGCAAGTTCAGTATTCCTTTCAACATTGTTTTGAAAATACTTGGTTCTGTTCTCTCGCGAGACTTCAGGTCCCTCTGAGGCAGGACGGACAAGTCTCAGTTGAGAACCATTACTTAGCACGGTACCTGGCAAAAACGAAAATCAAAAAGGTGTGGCATAAATGTGTGTGTGACTCGGTGTTGACACTGAGAGGGTTTTATGGTTAAAAAAGAATAATTATGAAAATATAAATCAATTTTGTGAAAATCAAGAGCATACTTGTAATTCTTTAGGTGTTCTATTTCATACATAAAGTCCAAAATAATTTTTACCTTCAGTTAGGAGCAATGTGAAATGTATAACTTTGATTACAAAATTAGGGTATTAAACATAAAATGTTATCAGTTTGTACATGTTAAGATTATGGTGATTTGTATTTGACTTGTTATATGCTTCAGATTTTTTTAAATGGATGTGCAATGATATAAGAAAAACACAATAATATGAAAACAAAAGAGAGAGTTTCAAAAGTAATAGATGATCTTGAAAAGCAATAAAATACTGTATTAGAGGGCTTTTTCACTAAAATATAAATCAAGATTATGTTTGAAGTTTTCCTATTAAAAATACATTTACATATATTAATTTATGACTAAAAATGGTGTTGTGCCAAATGAGTCTACCCAAGTTGGGAGACAATTCTAATTGGTTTAATAACCCTTATTGTACCAAAAGACTAAAATTTTGGATTTTAAAAATGAATAGGACTTAATTTGCTTTGCCAAATTACTGGTTTATTCATGAATCATATTTTTCTGCTAAAAAGTGTGATTGAATTCTCCACAGGAGAAGAAAAATACCTTCCAAAAATCTCTCTGCCTAAAATTACTTAGAAAAAAAATTTCAGTAAACTGCTTTTTGTTTCTCAGAAAAATCCCAGGTCATCAAGGTAGTTATGTTGTAAGGAATTGTATAATTTTTAGATGGAAAACAGTCATCATAAATATACCATTTTATACAAGCCAAGATCTACAGAAACTAACTGGATTACCTTTATTTTCCTTCAATTGGTCCTAAAGCTTTGGGGCAGCTACTGTTGCAGGAATTCATTGAATGCCAAAATATTCAGCTCTCAGATAATGCTATGACACACTAAAAGGGAGAAACAGGGAATGCTCATCCACAGCTTGACAAATTAAATTTGAAATTAAGTCTTCATGGAGGTTAATTAAAAATCTCTGTTGTGAAACTCAAACACAATGAGAAGATTCTTATTTCAACTCTCTACACAGAATCCTTATATTTAATTCCATCCAATATGTGGTACTATTATTAAACATTGCTAATGGTTATATATACAGGACACATGCAGACACACACACACACACACACACACACACACACACACACAAACCATGCAAAAAATTAAATTATCAGGGTGTGTTTCTTGCATAGCAACAAACACCCAGGTGGATCACATTTATGATGTGAAATGTTTTTGTCTTTGACAACTGTTCTAAGCCTCAATTCTCTTTAAAATAAGGACATAACCATAGTTGTTGTACCTAATGGGATTTTTGTGAGCATCAGTTTCCACAAATATATGTACAAGTGTTTGTAAACCTTACTACACTTTATGAAAGTTATTTATCATACAGATAGCTTATATTACATAGTGGACATCATATGGATTTTAATGTACCCTGTGCCCCTGTTATTTTTGAGCAAGTTTTTTAAACTCCATGAACATTGGTTTATTCATCTACAAAAGAGGTGATAATATGTAACTAATAAGTCTGTGACAAAGATTAAACCAGAAAGGCCAAGCACAATGCCTATACAGTGCTTGCTAAAAGGTAAACATTCAGTAAATGTTGGCTATGGTTATAACACTCAAACAGTAGCATCTGTCACTAGCAGCATTTAATTTGTCCTAATGGTAAGTTTTAATGCAATACGATCACCGCTTTATGATTGTGGATATTAAAGGTCACCACTTCCAAACTCAATGTTTACCCTATCATACTAGACTAGGTGAGAGTGCTTCACTCTTAACTTGATTAAGAAGCCAAATTGGGGGGGGAATTAACAAAAACATGGTAGTTTTAGTTTCTCACTGCTCTTAGATTCATAGCACTTCAAGAGGACTGGCCTTGCTATTAGGACTAAGCAAATAGTTTATATGAATCGAGAATTTCCGGGAATGTTCCTACCTTTTTGTTCCTTAATCTCTTACACTTAAGATGCTAACATGAAAATAATCTCTAGAAGATACTGAACATAAGCCCCCTGAATACAAACCACTTGATTACAATTGAGCAAACAGGCCTCCACTTTGATGACTTCTAGATCTGGATTCCATATTCAACTAGTACTTGAAGAAATGGGATGCATGTTTCTGGGCTCTGAGAGAGGGGAGCAGCCCCCCAAACAGTAAGATGGTATCCGATACGAGCTTTCATAGCTCCCCAGCTTTTTTCTGGAATGTGTTCTGCCTGCTACAGGCAGGCTCTGGGCAAATCCATTTGCCAGGAATCCAGTGGTGCCAGCAGCTGTTGTAGCTCCAACGCCCCCTGAGTGGCCTGCATCACATCTGTGGGAATCACTGGAACATTCCTAATTCTTCCTTCCTGCTGCTGATTGCTCTTGGCCTGCTGGTACAACCTCCTGATCCAAGTACACGGCCATCAATGCTGTTCTGCTGAAAGTCACCAGGAAGAGACTTGGAGTCAAAAAAATTAGTCTTATTAAGCCTGCTCCAGCAAGGGAGACAGGACACCATGGGGATTTTAGTTTATGTTTGGTGATGGAAAAGAGGATTCCAGGGAGCAGAGCTCTGTGTGGATAGGGGGCTCTCTCAAAGCAAGAGTCGCCTGAAGCCAGGGCATCCTTGATTCCTTCCCTAGGAGGTGGAATTAACAGAGCAGGACTCGAGTTGTCATTCAAAGAGAAGCAGGTGTCACTTAGTGTTAACCTGGAGAGAGAGATGCGTGGCATTTTCATGGTTCGGGAAATTTGATTTTTCTTTCTGCTCAGGCCTGGTTATAGAATCGTCTTGCTTTTGTCTTATTACCTCAGGGTCATGGGAAGTCTTCATCGGAGGTGTACACTCCGAAGAAGTATGTCCCACACCTGAGTACCACAGCCTGGCTGCTAGCAGCGAGGCTAGGTTCCTGAAAGCTGCCGGGGATCTGTTCTTTCTGACTATTACCCAACCTCTCACCACTACACACTGTTCCCTCTTCTCCTCTGGCAGTAGGGGAGGGATAAAACTGGGGGGGCAATGTAGGGAGGAGTGAGATGAATGAGATGGGAAAGTAGAATTTATTCCTACAGTAGCAAGGAGTGGGGTGGAGGGGGAATCCCTGAAGAATTTGAGTTGAATGGGAATGTATTATTTAAAGAGATACATAGATGCAGGCGTTGGGATCAGGAGAACTCAGCATGTCCCTCGGCAAGCAGGCAGTAAAGGACAGATTGAAAAAGAGTCTAGACTCCAGAGCATCGGTCCCCGAGCAGCGTTATGCATATCCCCAGGGGCACATGCTAGGCCATTCAGGGTTATGCAAAAAATAATCAGAAATGGCACAAAAACAAGTTTTAAAAAATGCAAAATGCGAGTTATAGAACAATAAATGTTAAGTTTGAACAGTGGTTCAGGGAGACACTTCAAAATTAGATCACATTAGTGAATGATGATGGGTGAGGGCGTGGCTGTGAACCCCTCCCCCAAACGGCTCTTTACCAATCATTACAGTTTCAGAACAATCCATCTGCGGCATTTCTAGAACTTCCCCAAATATAAATACATTCATAGCCAGACTGTTTGATCAGTTTGGTTACTGACCGAGTAAAAGTAAGTGCGCTGTCTTTATTTTTATTTTTTTTATTATTATTTTTTTTATTTTAAATTCATTTTTATTGTTAGACTAATTGGGGTGACATCTGTTAGCAAGGATTACATAGGTTTCAGGTCTTTAATAGTGATTCATTTCAAGTAGATTTTTTTTATTTAATGTTTAAATACTTGATTATTATTATCATTATTTAACTGTTACGAATATTGTAAAATTAAATTCGTGGTTTGTCCTGGTGTAGAAATTTTTCTTTCCTAGCTTATTTTATCTTAAGATCGGTCCCCGAACAAAAGTATCAGTATTTAAAAACATCTGTTTTAAAAACAAGGGATACAACTTATACAAATGGGGTTAAAATGGGTACACAAGTGGGAAAAAGTTGGAAACCACTGCTCTAGAGAGCCCACACCCCCAGGAAGGCTGAAGAGGCAGCATGAAAGAGACCATGTTTGATTTGGGGTCTCTAGTGATCTTTTATTCTAGCTAAATTTTATCCCCCCTTCCACAATCACAGCCTATGCAACTCATCACCGTCAAGAACTCCAAAAATCTCCCCTTTAAGAGTCCCCACTGCTTTCCCACCAGTAGCTCTTAATTCTCCAGACCATAGGTCTGATGCCCCACCCCTCAGAACTGAGCTCTCCTGTTTATCACCCTAAACACTTCTCTTGTGAACTGGAAATCTCAAATGAGCACTTAACACTGCCACGCAGATACTCTTTGCTAAATTTATTTTCCTGCTCTCTGCTTTACTAGACTTTCCATATTCCTTACTCTGTCATGCTCTTTAGTGGATGCCCCCAAGCTTCTACTTCATGCATTCGTTTAAGGAATATTTATTGAGTATCTATGCAATAGAATTAAAAGCGGTGAACATGGATTCTTTCTAGAAGCTTTGTTGAAACAAAGCACAGATGTGAAAATCACAAAATGGAAAATGAGGTCAAGAGAGGGATTTCACTGAAAAAAAAAAAAAATATATATATATTTTTGCATATATATATATATGCAAGCAGAAAGGTCCTTAGCAAATCTGCAAAGCTTTGCTGCATTATACCCATATTTTTTATCTTGTTCCTGGTGACAACCAAGAAGTGACCAAGCATTCCATATGTGCTGCACATCCCTTGTCCTTTCAGTCTTTCAAGGACATTGCTCACCCAAGTATCCTTTCTTGCCCTGCTTCATGAATTTTTCATTGCTACGTGATTCAGTAGCACTCATGCACACATTCTCTAGGAATAATCAGGTCAATCAATTAAAAAGAAGTCCTTCCTTGAATTGCATTCTCTATTTCTCTTCACAGAGAAACATCCCTAAAGTGTCTTCTACATCCTCCATCTCCCTCACTCCCCATTTACTCTGTAACTCGTGTCTATTTATCTTCCAGCCCCACCGTTCCACAGCACCTGTCAAGGCCATTAGCAATGTGAATACTGCTAAAGGGATGTATTTCTGTCCTCATGGTACTCAATCTTTGCAACATTCAGCAAATTTGATTACTTACAGACCATGATACTCTTTCCCACCTAGGTTTCCTTAAC